>BLKM01000555.1:455760-467068 GCA_013340265.1 Coptotermes formosanus | reverse complement strand
TATAAAACAGATACGCTTCGTCTTTAAAGGGTTAAAAAATTCTACGTAGTGCCCACATTGCGTTTATGTGTTTCGTACGGATCTCAGAACAAACAGCAACTTTTGCCTTATAAAACATTAACAGATTGGTTTTTATAACCGAAGTGGAGCGTGTTTACAGCGCGGTACGCACTGAGTCCTTATATAAAACAAATACGCTTCGTCTTTAAAAGGTTAATGTTTTATACGGCAAAAGTTGCTGTTTGTTCTGAGATCCGTACAAAACACATAAACGCAATGTGGGCACCACGTAGAATTTTTTAATGTTAAACCTGGTGGTATGTAAAGTTACCGCTAGGCTTTAAAAGGTTAATACGTGTAACTCGAAGAGTATAGTGTTACTTGCTTGTAGCATTTGTGTTTTCATACTGACGACAGACCTGAGACGGTTTCTCGGCTTGGACGGAAGGGCGCAACACCACGACACTGCTTATACCCGACTGTGTCACGCATTGCAGTGCTAAGGGTATCGTGCGTCTGCAGGTAAACATAAATAATCGATAGACGTTTTATTACCGGTATCACATTATTTATTACAGCATAATTATTCCGTTTACATTTATCCTTCTCTAGCAAAACGTTGTGATGTCTTTCAATACCAGATGCCTTAAGCTGCGACCTGGTGACTGAATTTATGACGGCAAGGAAATTTTCGCCTATTATTATCCATAATGAATGAAGAAAGTCTGATTGACGCTGACTGGTTTGGTTTCACCACGTCACAATCACTGCGCGACACAACAATGTCAGCCGAGAAGAACTTTCCAGGAATATATCGCATTAGGCCTGTCAGCATAATGGAAGGTGAATATTCACAGACTAGTTTCGTCTTTAACACCATTACTGAGTTTGGAGCATAACATCTACTGATAAAACATTCTGTGCAAGTGTAACATGTTATTACCACAAGAATAAAAGCTGTTCAAACATCTAACATCATGCGCTCTCTAACACCCTAGTTTTTTCTTCCATGGCGCAGCAGCCCCTAGTGGGCCAGGGCCCCCTCAGTCACGATCATACTCAGACACACCACACTCGGTAGGACTCCTCTTGACGAGTGATCAGCCCGACGCAGAGACCTACACCTGACAACACACAAAAGTCACAAGAGACAAACATCCACGCCCCCAATGGGATTCGAACCCACGATCCCAGCAAGCAAGCGGCCGCCGACCCACGCCTTATACCGCGCGGCCACTGGGATCGGCTTACACCCTACCACAACATACAACAATTTTTCTGATCTGCATGTATCTATACTAAGTTACTGAAAGGGACCTTTTAAAGATTTACAAAATGTGAAAGTACTTTTATATCCAATGCTCCCCCAATTTCCGAAAGATAAGGTTCCCAGGCTTCGTCCCTTTGTCCTTCTGGTAAGAGCAACGCGTAAATGAAGACGAGTATGGGCCATCCGTTGAATGATACTGACAGGGGAAAACCGAAATACTTGGACCGAAGCCTGTCCCTGTGCCACTTTGTGCCTAGGATGGCAGCCGGGCCTCTGCTGTGACAGGCCGGCGACTAACTGCATGAGCCATGGCATGGCCCTTAAAGAATAAATCTAAACTGAATTATAAAGACTCGCCTCGTACCGCGCACTAAACACCCTCCACCTCAGTTATAACAACCAATCGATTCATTCTAAGCCGGGAAATTCATATCCCCCCCCCCCCCCCGTTGTGGAATTATAGACACACACAAATGCATTAAGTGTGCAGGGGGGGGTGTTTGAATGTGAAATTTTGTGGCTCGAACAGTAAACACTTGACATAAAGCATTAACTAATCACTGTTGCGTTCTGGGCGTGAGCTATGACGTTTATAGCTATCTTCTGCTTCTGGGAACTTTGTCAGATGCCGAACACATTTAAGAACAATCAGCGTTTTAGACAAATGCATTAAACGCATCTTCACAATTTACAATAAATTTATAATATATATTTTACTAGTTGCGAAGACTGTTGTCTCATTTCCCAGTGTTATAATTAAATGCACCTACTATAGCAATACAATTGCGGTACGGTTAAGATGTACCGATATCAGGCAGACAATGACTGATGGAAATACAGTCTATCAATGTTTAAAAAGAGGTTCGTGGCTCGGCAATATATTCAAAGCTTTGGTGCAATTTATCCATCTTTTCACTGTGAATGGCAGAGAAAGACAAGAGCGTTCATTAATCTTTTAAAGCCTTGCGGTAACTTTACGTACCACCAGGTTTAACATTAAAAAATTCTACGTGGTGCCCACATTGCGTTTATGTGTTTTGTACGGATCTCAGAACAAACAGCAACTTTTGCCTTATAAAACATTAAGAGACTGGTTTCTATAACCGAAGTGGAGTGTTTACAGCGCGGTACGCACTGAGTCCTTGTATAAAACAGATACGCTTCGTCTTTAAAGGGAAAAATGAAGAGTGTTAGTAAAGCCAGCCGGCTATAATTTCGAACAACAGATCTTTCGCACACAAGTTCCTAGGCGTTACCAATGTGCCACATCTGAACGTTGGCAGTTAGAGCCAAGCGCCTGTGGTGTTCAGTGTCCAATTTAACGAAAAAAAAAATTAATATTCAAAAAGACGTGACACTCAGCGGAGAAAAAAAAAAGGAATGGACATTGCCTATTTTAGTTAATATTCTAACTGCGTGCGGTAGGGTACTTCTTTAAAAGTCTCCTGTTGGTCAGATGGTGTAGGAGGCTCCGCCAGTGCGGAATTCACATGTTCCTTGATGTGTTTCGAAACGACCTGTCTCCTATCTTGAATTAGATCCACTCCACGGACTCACAATGTACACGTGTATGATATATTTTAACATTACCCTCTCCTATACGTGTGGTGATGACTTTATGGATTTTATCCATCGTCCGAAAAGTAGAATATTAAAAATATTAAGAAAATTAAAATCACAACGTTTCGGAAGCTGGCTCTGCTTCCGTCCTCAGGTGGAGGGGGAGAAGAGAACACCTATTCTGTTGGGCCCCTTAGACAGAGCTAGCCTCCATCACTGGACACTGTCTAAGGGGCCCAACAGAGTAGGTGTTCTCTTCTCCCCCTCCACCTGAGGACGGAAGCAGAGCCAGCTTCCGAAACGTTGTGATTTTAATTTTTTTTAATATTTTTAATATTTTACTCTTTAGACGATGGATAAAGTCCATAAACCCATAACCACACAATATTATACACCATCGTCAAAACCCTTTTAGAACTATTTTATACGCTTTGGTTTAACGCTTGGCGTCTACACTTGGACGTTTCCTGACCGGAGTTTTGTAACTGATGCAGTTACAGGGTGTAGGCACTGCTGTGTCAGATGGTCCGCCTTACCGAAACTTGGCAAGACTTCGGTTTGAGCTCAATATGAAGGACGGGTTACACTGGTATGGATAGGAGAATTTGATTAAATTCCTCGGAGAACTCCTGGTGTAGGTTTCAGGCAACAAGTTTAATCGAAATATATTAAGCAGTTTCAGAGGTTAAATCATGCGACCTCCAGACGGACATCGTTAATACAGGGTGACAGTCAACAACACAGGCACTGTACTGTATAGAGTAACATTGCGACGCGTTCGCGTAACCAATGTTGCACTGGAAAAGCAACAAGTATTAAATATCGGCTGTCCGTGTCTGTGTTCTTGCCTTAGTTACGTGGCATGCAAAGCGCATGCGCCACATTATATTGCCAACTGTGACCTGTCCGGTTCTACAATATTTTTCCACATTATCTCACAAACGGCACGATTTTCGGGAAAAAGTCATTGAAAATAAAAGGTGTGTTTTAATTTCCTCTACAACTTATGTGTGAAACATTTCTCATTCTAAGAAGAATTCAGCGAGATATTATCACGCAAGTACATAGGTCTTCATGTAAAGTACCCGTTACTCTTGCCATATTTTAATGAAATTTGAATTTTCGAGAGATTTTAGAAAAACACTCAGATACCAAATTTCATGAAAATCCGTCCGGTAGGAGTCGAGTTGCTTCATTCGGGCGGGCGGACGGACGGACGGACAGATAGAGATTTTACAGAAATACTCAAGATATCAAATTTCATGAAAATCCGTCCAGTGGGAACCGAGTTATTCCACGCGGGCGTGCGGACGGACGGACAGACTAACGGACAGAGAGTGACAGACAGACATGACGAAACCCATAGTCGCTTTTCGCAATTTTGCCAACTGGCCTAAAATGAACCGCCAGTCGCAGCAACCGAAAAGCTTTTGAACAGAATCAAATGGAATATAATGCCCACCTGTAGAGGATGCATGAAGAAAGAGCCAGTGACGTATACAAAACTAAGGTAAAAGATAGAGGACAAAGGGCACGTCATATAAGATGGATGCACATCGTGAATGAACGTCCGGACACCCTGCCGGTGACCATCCCGTCCCAACTGGCGAAGCACATCGCTGTTGTAGCAAGCCTTCCATTACTCATGGACATACATTATAACACGCTGCGTCTGCTTACGTCAGCAGAGTTTCACAGATTCACATACTAATTTCAAGTAAAGTTGAAGCGTTGTCAGTTTACTTCAAAGCATGAATTATTTTAGTTTACAAATTATTCCACTATTCTTCTCCATACTGTAACACTGGTTACAAAATTTACGTGCAGCACTTTGTGATAAGGACAAGTCTCTGTTTGTACTTGCATGATCAGGTTGGTATTTAAATTTTAGCGCATGGTTTTTGTAAAATGTGACTCTTATTTCAAAGCTAAAAAGTCACAAATCACCAGGTATTGATCAGATTCCAGCAGAATTGATTAAAGCAGGGGGTAAGATAATTCGGTCTGGGATCCATAAACTTATTATTTCTATTTGGAATAAGGAGGAATTGCCTGAGGAATGGAAGGAGTCGGTCATTGTGCCTATTTATAAGAAGGGTGTTAAAACAGATTGTAGTAACTACCGAGGCATATCACTTTTGTCGACTACGTACAAAATTCTATCCAACATTCTTTTGTCAAGGTTAACTCCATATGCAGAGGAAATTATTGGGGATCATCAGTGTGGATTTCGACGTAACAGGTCAACTACTGATCATATATTCAGCATTCGTCAAATACTTGAGAAAAAATGGGAACACAATGAGGCAGTGCATCAGCTATTTATAGACTTCAAGAAAGCCTATGATTCAGTTAGGAGGGAGGTCTTGTATAATATTCTCATTGAGTTCGGTATCCCCATGTAACTAGTGAAACGTATAGCAGAGTTCGGGTAGCCAAACGTCTGTCTGACACGTTTCCTATTAAGAATGCCTTGAAACAAGGAGATGCTCTGTCGCCATTGCTTTTCAACTTTGCTTTAGAATATGCCATTAGGAGGGTTCAGGCAAACCAGGAGGGCTTGAAATTGAATGGTACACATCAGTTTCTGGTTTATGCTGATGATGTTAATATATTGGGTGGAAGCATACATAGTATAAAGAAAAATGCACAAGATTTAATGATTGCTAGTATGGAGATTGGTCTAGAAGTAAATGCTGAGAAAACTAAGTACATGGTCATGTCTCGAAATCAGAATGCAGGACACAATCACAACATAATTATAGATAATAAATCCTTTGAAAGGGTGGAAGAATTCAAATATTTGGGAGCAACCCTAACGAATCGAAACTCCATTCATGAAGAAATTAAGAGCAGATTGAAGTTGGGGAATGCTTGCTATCATTCGGTGCAGAATCTTTTGTCTTCCAGGTTGCTATCCAAAAACACAAAGATTAGGGTATACAGAACTATAATTTTACCTGTTGTTCTGTATGGATGTGAAACTTGGTCTCTCACACTGAGGGAGGAATAAAGACTGAGGGTGTTCGAGAATAGGGTGCTGAGGAGGATATTTGGGCCTAAGAGGGATAAGGCGACAGGGGATTGGAGAAGACTACATAATGAGGAACTTAATGACCTGTACTCATCACCAAATATTATTCGGGTAATCAAATCGAGAAGACTGAGATGGGCGGGGCATGCGGCACGTATGGGGGAGGGGAGAGGTGCATACCGGGTTTTGGTGGGGAGACCCGAGGGAAGGCGACCACTTGGGAGACCCAGGCGTAGATGGGAGGATAATATTAAGATGGATATTCGGGAAGTGGGATGGGGGGGCATGAACTGGATTGAGCTGGCTCAGGATAGGGACAGGTGGCGGGCTCTTGTGAAAGCGGTAATGAACCTTCGGGTTCCATAAAATGCGGGGAATTTCTTGACTAGCTGAGAAACTGTTAGCTTCTCAAGAAGGCCTCTGCTCCATGGAGTTAGTTAGTTAGACTCTTATTTCAACACAACAAGATGAAATTATAAAGTAAACGGCATTTTGTGGAAAATAAAACAGAGATGATGGAGCGTGCCTTAAAAATTCGGTAAATTTATGTAGTCCTTGCCTCTTCTACCTACCTGTTCACAGCAGGTGTAGAGGGTTTTTATTTTCACTTGATCATACTTAAACACACACCACATTCGGTAGGACTCCTCTGGACGAGGGATCGGCTCGTCGTAGAGACCTCTACCTGACAACACAAACACTCACAAGAGACAAACATCCATGCCCTTGGTAGGATTCGAACCCGCAATCCCAGCAAGCCTTCGGCTGCAGACCTATGCCTTAGACCGCGCGGCCAGTGGGATCGGCTAGTAAATTTACCTGTTGCCTAAATACATAAAATTAAATGTAGGGGCGTTTTTTTACGTGCGTTAACATATGTGAACGTAAGGCATTTTAGGGTTAAACAAAAAGCCGAAACATGAAGCACCAGATGTACGGTAGTTATGCAACTGCTTACTGTAACATCCTGCAGTGTGATCCCAAGCGCTAAGTACAGACCTACAGGTTACATTACGCATATCAGTGGCAGATATTTCCCTTTATTTGCCTTATTCCATTTATCTGAAACGACTACATACTTTTCTAGCTACTCGCTACGGGCTACACAGTCTGGAGTTCGAACCCTGGTGGAGGCGAATTTTCTATACTCGTCCAGACCGACAGACGGGTACCGGGTCCCTGCTCCGGAGGTAAAGCGGCCGGGGGCGTGGGGTTTATCACCCACCCTCTCTTCTAGCGTTGAAGGTGTAAATAAGTAGAGTTACAGCCTACCTCAAACCCCCCCCACGGGGGGGGGGGGTTCTGGCATGCTACAGACCGAAGGTTTACGGACGTTTCTAAATACAGTAATGGAAAACACCGAGAAATACGTTTATTGGCGTAGCAAACGCGTTTCTTTGTTTCGCGTAATGATGCGACCAGGTGTTCCTTCGCCCCGTCCACTAAAACCCGAATGGCCGCAGTTTATCAGCTCGTGCGGGGGTTTGTTGGAAGTTGTTCCATCCCTATGGCTCTGTCCTGAGGAGACAGCGTGGCTACTAGTGCGGTGCAGTTACAAGACACACAAATGCAGATCAAAGGAACTTAGCTCAGCTGGACGACCGATAAATAGTGGTTCGATCACCGCTAGGGGAAAGAAACTTTTCTCTGAAGGGCCTGGGGCATATCTGGCCTCCTATTAAATGGACACATGGGAGTCTTTCCCGTAGACAAAGCGGCCGAAGCGTGAACGTAACAAATGGCGAAAAGAGTATGAATGCGTGGAACTAGTTGCCTTCATATCGTGGTGTTTAATTATGCACAGTGTCACGTTGCTCGTTCACTTTTAGACACGCAGAGAGAGCCTGAAACTGTTTAAATGGTGAAAATGTGATCGGAACCTTCGCGACGTTTCGATATCCCAGCTTATATCCACAGTAGAAAAGAATTTTCATTACTTCTGAATCGCAAAACGCCACGGGATGTAATCCGTGACATTTGCGAGGGGAAAGTACAAACAAAACTAAATATCTCAGCGTTGCAAAAAAAATCCGCAAGAAAATCACTGTATATTTATATATATACAGTGAACTGTTTCTAGGACTTCCAAAATGTAAATAGGCCTGAAGTCTGTTTGAACAGAACACAAATAGGAAATATGAGTTACGATTAACTGAAGTCAGAGGTAAGCTTGCCTCTGTGAAATCTATAGAGGTACAGGGGGGGAGTGGAGGTGTTGAATGGGAGACTGGGTGGGCCCCACAGCCGGTCTGGACGTTTTTAAGAAAAGAAAAATTTCTTGCCCCTGCCGAGATACTAACCTCGAACCGTCCAACCCGTAGCTTAGCCACTCTACCCACAACGCTACCGCGGTTCCCCATCGACTTCAACTGTAAGTTAATACCAACTCTTGTCTTCTGAACACTACTGATGCTTTAAGCGCAGCCATATTTAAATTGCTCTGACGATCACACAGACCCATGCAAATTGTAGTCAAAGGTTTCCTACAATTATCAGCACCGCTGTAACCACAAACTGCTTCCTTTCCTCAGCTGCAAATTTATGGCCAGCGTGTTGAGGAGGATGCTGGCTGCATGCAAGTTTTAGGAGACCGTTTCATTGGCCCCCCCCCCCCACCACCGCAACAAAGTAACCGTACGCCACAAGTTCCAACTTTAATGGCTAAAGTTTAACGGAGGATACAAATCGACGAACAAGCAAAATTGAATAATGGACTCACCTTACAGTCACTAAAAGGTAACTGTACCGCTTAAAATTACACTCCGTATTCAGACTTAATGAAAATCAATTCGAAATACCAGTCATTGCTATTCCGCATTACTGAAACACGACTTTGGCGTTAATTTAGAACGACTCGTCGCTCTGAAAGTGTACAAGCTTCTGCCACAAGAACTGAGATTCACTTCATTCTCACGTGCTCGCCAGAAATTTAGAGAACAGCCTAAGAATATTCTTCGAGTAGTCAATAAGAACCCGGATAAATTCTAAAAGGTTTTGACGATGGTGTATAATACTGTGTGGTGATGTGTTTATGGACTTTATCCATCGTCCGAAGGGCAAAATATTAAAAATATTTAAAAAATTAAAAAATTAAGATCACAGCGTTTCGGAAGCTGGCTCTGCTTCCGTCCTCAGGTGAATGGAGAGGGAGAAGAGAAGAACACTTATTCTGTTGGGCCCCTTAGAGCTAGCCTCCATCATTGTACCGTTTTTAATTTTTTTAAATTTTTTTAATATTTTTAATATTTTACTCTTCGGACGACGGACGAAGTCCATAAACCCATCACCACACAATAATAACCTGGTTGAAAATTTTATATTATTCAAAAAACAGGAATCGAAAACACATCGTGCTCTCTGTATGAGTACTGACAACCCAGCATAACGACAGTTTTATAAATTTGATTGTCAGTAAGGAAGAGTTCTATAATTCCGACCGATATGCCGGAGCTATCTCCACGTAACTTGAATCCTTGTTTAGAAGCTAATAGTTCCTCAGCTAGTCAAGAAATGTCCAGCACGTTATCAAACGCGCAAGTTAATTACCGCATTCACAACAGCCCGCCACTTGTCCATATCCTCAGATCAACCCCAGTTCACGGTCTCTCGTCATATTTAAGATCCTTTTTAATACTGTCCTCCCATTTACGCCTAGGTCTTCCAAGTGGTTCTTTCTCTTAGGTTACCCTACCAGCACCATGAACGCACCTCTCCTCTCCCCCACATGTGACCTTACATTAAGAAAAGTTGTTGAATAACACACAAAAAAACTCAAATCTCCAAAAACAGCAAGACAGTTTGCTGTAAATACAGCTCAAACTCTGCCTCAGTCGATAATGCAACACCACTTATTCCACCGACCTATCTTTCCAGGGATGGGAACTACCACAGCTGAATTTTCAACGGGCATACCACTATCAGATTTACATTAATATGACTGTGTAACATTTAACACAGTTACGAAACAGAAAGACAACCTAACAGGTTGCTAAAGGGGTAAACAAACAGAAGAAACATTCACGAACGTTGCTGTATTGAGGCTTACTTCAAAGAATCCTGCATACCGTCCACACTGCGTTTATGAGTAAACTAGCAGGTAAGAAACACACTGTCTGCCATCTTTACTTAACCCTTTAAAGACGAAGCGTATCTGTTTTATATAAGGACTCAGTGCGTACCGCGCTCTAAACACTCTCCGCCTCGGTTATAAAAACCCGTCAATTATGTATAAGGTAAACGTCGCTGTTTATTCTGAGATCCGTACAAAACATAAACACAACGTCAGTACAACGTAGAATTTTTGAACGTTAAACCAGGTGCTACGTAAAGTACCCGCTAGGCTTTAAAAGGTTAAAGCTACAGTTTTTATGTTCAACTTATAATTTTACATAACCGTTATGTATTTTAACACAGTTTTTATGACGTACACTGTAAGGGTACGATATCTGAACCCCCCATGACGGTGTGAGTTTTGTATTGTCTTGATACTTAATTGGTCTGATGGTGGCTTGATTGGTAAGCCGAACCTGTAAAAATTTTGTAAATTTTGTTGCGCATGACGATGGTATAGAAATATCTGTGTGTATGTGTGTATATATATATATATACACACACATATATATATATATTTAAAAAACACGGAGTTCCGAACGAACGTAACGTAACTCGTACGTTTACTTAAGGAGTTATGTTACGTTACGTTACGTTACACACACACACGCCTGAACACAATATGTGAGACATCTGGTTGTTTATGGGAAGAAAAACAAAATAAAGTTTCAAACTAATGTGGCTTTCGTTGTAGGTAAGACGCGAGATCACACAACTACGAGACGTTCTACGTTCATGAATTAAGCTATCGTGACAGACGGCTCAGACAGACGGGGATTACACACTCACGGGACGCAGAATCACAGAAACAGAAAGCAGATGTTAAAGACTGTAATCCGAAGCTTGGGAAAAAAAAGAGAAGAAGACGTTACCATATACGGCAGCACTGTTACGTCACTTCCTCACACCCCTTTGAAGAATCCCGTGCCTTACGGTAGGAATATATTTTATAAATTTTTCAAACTTCTCAAGGTATTTGCGTCATCAGTAGACGTGGTGTACCGATGTAACCCTTTAGAGACGAAGCGTATCTGTTTTATATAAGCACTCAGTGCGTACCGCGCTGTAAACACTCTCCACTTCGGTTATAAAAACCAGTATCTTAATGTTTTATAAGGCAAAAGTTGCCGTTTGTTCTGAGATCCGTACAAAACACATAAACGCAATGTGGTCACCACGTAGAATTTTTTAATGTTAAACCTGGTGGTACGTAAAGTTACCGCTAGGCTTTAAAAGGTTAAAGACGAAGCGTATTTGTTTTATATAAGGACTCAGTGCGCGCCGCGCTGTAAACACTCTACACTTCGGTTATAAAAACCAGTCTCTTAATGTTT
>BLKM01000555.1:437506-449379 GCA_013340265.1 Coptotermes formosanus | reverse complement strand
TGCTGTTTGTTCTGAGATCCGTACAAAACACATAAACGCAATGTGGGCACCGCGTAGAATTTTTTAATGTTAAACCTGGTCGTGTGTAAAGTTACCGCTAGGCTTTAAAAGGTTAATGTAGCTATGATTATTCTTGCCCCTGTATGCGTTCATGGCGTGGACACAGTTTAATTTTTTGCCTTTTATGGAGGAGTCGAGAAGGATGGAAAAGATCGATTGGACCGATCGTGTGAAAAATGTAGTGCTACGTAAGTCAAGGGGGAGAGGAATATCCTAGATACAGTAAAAGGAAGGAAGGAAGGGAGGAAGGAAGGGTAGCTGTATTGGTCACATATCGCGTAGGAACTGGCTTCTGGAATACGTTATTGAAGGAAAGATAGAGGGGAGGATAGGAAGGACGGGAAGACTAGGAAGGAGACGTAAGCTGCTACTGAATTACCTTATGGGAAAGAGGGGATACTGGAAATCGAAAGAGGAAGCACTAGATCGCACTCTGTGGAGAACTCGCTTTGGAAGAGGCTATGGACCTGTCGCAAGACAGAGTGTGGAATTAGTGAATGAATGGATGGATGAATGAATGAATGAATGAATGAATGAACGAATGAACGAATGGATACATCGGCGTGTATTCATTGCTGTCAGTTTCGGCAAATAAAAGACAAGCGTAACATGTGAAACGGCTGGCGGAAATATCTGTCAACTACTGATAACTACGTGATAAGAAGTTCAAGGTTTGTGAGACGTACCAACAGACTGTTAGCCGAGCGTGCGGAACTGGCACGTGGGAATTAAGGCTGCTCCTCACTCCGTCAGATAATACGCAAGTGGTGCAAATGTTGTGGGAAGGTTGACAGAGGAAGGGGAATTACCGCGACAAAAATTTATACCCTATATCTGGAACTTCTGTTTCGTAGTATAATGCAGGTGCTCACCCAGAATATTTCCTTCTGACCGGGTGGGGGGCCCCCGGCCCTAACCCTGAGGCTATGTAATTTATGTTTCATTTTAAAGATTATGTTATAAAAATCATGTTGTAAGTACAACATAACACTGTCTGAAACTGCATGTGTAAACATATCATCAGCTGATTTCAGTGGCTGATTTCGGCTGAAGGGGAAATCACGTAAAACTTTTTATATCATAATATCTACAAAATCTGTGTTTTTTAAATTCCGGTTTTGGGGTGTTGGGGCCGCTGCAGCCCCGCAGTCCCTCCCCCCGGGTGCTCCACTGGTGTAATGTATGTTACAAGACTGTATTACTTGTACTGTACATACTGTGTGGGACGTGGGAACGACCGTGACGCGGTACGAGGTGGAGAGACAATGAAGGGATGGTAAGCGTGGGGGCACTGAAGAAAAGCAAATGTATAATGATAATAAAATTGTGAGGTTTGTGGGTTTATAAGAGTTACTGACGTCATGTGAATGGACGGACACCTAGCATTGTCGGAGTTTGAAAAAAGCGTAAAATATAACCGCGTATGTTGAAATAATGAGTTTGGTAATTAGACTTGGTGCTGAAACGTAAGGTCATAGATAAACCTGTAAACTGTCCATGATGCGGAAGGGAGCATTTAAATGCACCTTCTGTGTATTAACCTTTTAAAGCCTAGCGGTAACTTTACGTACCACCAGGTTTAACATTAAAAAATTCTACGTGGTGCCCACATTGCGTTTATGTGTTTTGTACGGATCTCAGAACAAACACCAACTTTTGCCTTATAAAACATTAAGGGACCGGTTTTTATAACCGAAGTGGAGAGTGTTTACAGCGCGGTACGCACTGAGTCCTTATATAAAACAAATACGCTTCGTCTTTAAAGGGTTAAGTTGGGGTAACTGGACAGGAAGCTGATCCCGGTAGCCATGGGGTCTAAGGCGTAGGTCTGCAGCTGCTCGATTGCTGGGGTTGCGGGTTCGAATCCCGCTGAGTGCATGGATGTTCGTGTGCTGTGTTTGTTGTGTAGGTAGCGTCCTCTGCGACGGGCTGATCACTTGTTCGGAGGTGTCCTGCCGGGTGTGTTTGACTGTGTGTCATCTAGAAACAGCAGTGAGGAGACTTTGGCCCGATTTGTGTTGTTGCGACATAGAAAAAAAATTTAGACCGGAAAATACATAAACCATTACGAGCTGTTTTTTCACTAATAAGATATGAATAAGTGCGCTTCTGCGGAACAAATTTGTAGGCGTTTCGATAAATGCGTAAAGCAACTGCGGCGTCTTCATGCCTATGTGTCTGTCTGTCTGTCCGCATTGTCTGTCTGTCTGTCCGTATTGTCTGTCTGTCTGTCCGCATTGACTGTCTGTCTGTCCGCATTGACTGTATCGCCACCAACTGGACTGATTTAAGTCAAATTTTATATTGCTTTGTTTTACTAATCGTTTCGACCAGTCCACTTTTGGTTAAGATTGGGCAACAGCGACAGATACTTTACGTGAGGGTACATGTAGACGTATGGCGTTTACGACCTTTAATTCGAGAAATACTTTGCTAAGGTACGTCTGTGTTCTCCGACCTTAGTGATTGATTTGTGGTCGATTAATCGATCATGCTGGGTTGTTAGTCGTATCACAGAACTCAAGTCTCCTACACAGACCAACAAAATTCAACGCAGTTCATCAGAAGGTGGACATTTATGATGTGCAATTCCGGTCACAGTGTTCAAGCACTTCGAAGTAAAGACGCCTTACACCGCGCCCAGTTCTTTGTCAGAACCCACTCGTCGCTTTCATTAACTCTAGTCGAACTCAGTTATAACGTCATGAAAGGGACTGAATATTTTGTGTCGTTATAAACGAGTGTCGTTATAACCGAGGAGTATAATGTTGTGGTTAACAGTGAGGAATTAATTGGTACCACAGAATATCTGACGCTATAGACGAGGTGTCGTATAAACCGATGTCGTTATAACCGGGTTCGACTCTGCTTGGTGCTGCAGCAGTCACTAGGGATGCCGACCATCGCTTCTGATTGATTAGCATTCCATAATGTGAAGGTCTCGGGTTAGAATCTCAGCCTGAAGACAGGTTATCTCGACTGAGGTTTTCATGATTTACTTCAGTGACACTTAACCCTTTAAAGACGAAGCGTATCTGTTTTATATAAGGACTCAGTGCGTACCGCCCTGTAAACACTCTCCACTTCAGTTATAAAAACCAATCTCTTAACCCTTTAAAGACGAAGCTTATCTGTTTTATATAAGGACTCAGTGCGTACCGCGCTGTAAACACTCTCCACTTCGGTTATAAAAACCAGTCTCTTAATGTTTTATAAGGCAAAAGTTGCTGTTTGTTCTGAGATCCGTACAAAACACATAAACGCAATGTGGGCACCACGTAGAATTTTTTAATGTTAAACCTGGCGGTATGTAAAGTTACCGCTAGGGTTTAAAAGGTTAATCTAGGCGAATACCTCTTGCATGTGCTTCTCATCCTTCGCGGACATTCTATCATTCGATACGTTATAACCCACGTAGATGAATAACGTCGTTAAATAAGTCAAGGTTCGATCAGTCTGTAAGGCCTTTAATTTGTGTGGTTGACAGCGGATAAAAATGGAGGGATGCAAGGGAAGGGGAGTGTTCTGTTAGCTTCATTAAACTGGCAACAAAGTTGCTCCGCCTTTCCACGGATCATAGCACACAAGTTAGGAAAACGCTGATTATGACAGCGAAGAGAGGGGAAGTGGTTGCAGTCAGCTTTTAGCACACGCCGTTCATCATGCTATCAGCAGACTCACTATATCTTCGTTATAGAGTTTGACCCCGCAACCGCTTAGTTAGCTACACCAGTAATTTTATTACACTACACGCACCTCGCAGTGACCTTCGTTTCAGAATTCTTGCAGAATGCATTGTTCAAAGTTCGTTCTTCATTTCCGCCCTTGTTCTTCCAGTTTACGCCCTTATTTATTATTCCTTTGTTTTCATCTAGTTATTAAGAATGATTTCACCGTATATTAGTTAGCAGTTACGTGTGTATTGGAGGACTATAGATGATGCGCCAGACACACGGTACACATTTTGAAATGAAATAACATTTTAAGGCACAGTGTAAAAATGTTATTTACGCTACCAGCTACATTCCCTGCCAATGAGAATTCATGTTAACCTTTTAAAGCCTACTAGTTACTTCGCGTGCCACCAGGATTAACATTCAAAAACTATACATTCTGCCTGCACTGTATGTTTTTTGTATTTACCTCAGAACAAACAGCGACTTTTGCCCTGTAAAACATAAAGTGATTGGTTTTTTATAACCGAGATGAAAAGTGTTTACTGTGCGGTACGAACTGGGTCTTTAAATAAAACAGTTTACTCTTCGTCTTTGAAGGGGTAGTCATTACTTTTTGAATATGACACTGTGCAGGTTAATGCCATGTCCTGCAGTCGCAATGGAAAGCATGTCATAACACATTGTAGCAATGTTTCTTCTAAGCTGCGCGGGTGCGCGGTCGCGCAGTAACTGAAATGCTCCCGCGCACACTGACTTGTTGCCGCGCAGGTGGAATTTTCTTATTATGCATATTACAGAAAACTTGTTAAAATGCCGCGCAGCCGTCAGGTCATGTAAAAATTTTCTTCTCAGAGCAGTAGCAGGTCCGTGCAGCTGTAAAAAAATTATAGGGTACGTAGCATTTTAGTATTTATGTTGGAATCCCTTGAATACATTCCTGAATTCGCTGTTTTAAGTCATCAATACTGGCGTGACGTGTTTCGTATACCTTGCTTTTGGCGTAGCCCTAGAGTAAGTATTTTGATGTTTTGCAACCCCATTGGCGTATGCTATCAATATTTTACATAAAAATTCAGTCTAACACCCAGCCAAATGTCTATATTTCTAAACATATTGTAAAGAGAAGGCCTTGCCTTTTTTATAACATATATAGAGTTTTTACACTCATGTTTTTGTAAAAAGGAGCCCGATGATGCCCTAGCATAGGCTGAAACTAGTCGCTCACCTCCTAATAAAGAAAGGAGAAAAACAGTTGGCTGTTGACTGAATTTTTATGTAAAATATTACTAGAATAAGTGGCCTGATGCTTCAAGATCAGGCGACCAGGCGGGACCGGGTCAGTTGTGCGAGAAACACCTGACTGTATTTGAAATTCCGAACACAGCTTTCCCAAACGCGGCGTTTCCGTGCTGACCACCATAATGCAAAATGATGTTTGGAGCAACTGGTCACACGGCGCAGATTTCTATGCAAGTTATCGGGACAGTGTTCGCTGGCAGGCTGAATTCTCGTGTCACACTGGCAAATTCAGAAGCGTATTCAAGGGATCCGAAAAGACGTGCTGCACCGTGTTGTGACGTGCTATTCATCGCGACTGTAGGAATGTATGGAATGACATGGTGGTCACCTACAGCAAAGTGTCATCTTGAAACAATAATGATTAACCTTTCAAAGCCTAGCGGTAACTTTACGTACCACCAGGTTTAATATTCAAAAATTCTGCGTGGTGCCCACATTGCGTTTATGTGTTTTGTACGGATCTCAGAACAAACAGCAACTTTTGCCTTATAAAACATTAAGAGATTGGTTTTTATAACCGAAGTGGAGAGTGTTTACAGCGCGGTACGCACTGAGTCCTTATATAAAACAGATACGCTTCGTCTTTAAAGGGTTAATATGAATTATCATGGGCATGGAATGTATCTAGGATTGCTACTAACAACCTTCAGGCGAAAAATCCCCGTGTGTTCTGCCTTATCGTCTCAGTTTTCTGTTCCAGCCTATTACTTAGATATTAGGCTTGTCATGGATGGTAGATTTTCAATATAGTCACTGTTACAGATGTTCCGTCACGGATTACCAAATTCACTGTCACACAGTCACTTTATGGTCCACACTGTACTGGCGTTAAAATTGTTGCTAAATTTTTCATCTTCATGTCAGTCTCTTTTTTATTCCTCATGTGGGTGTGTCCTCGTGGCGTTTGTAGTTTAAAAAATGACTCAAATGAAAATAAACCAGCCAGAGGGCGTTAAACCGAAAATGAGAGCACAAAATAAGTAGTGTAAATTTGCAAAGGGCGTTAAAGCAGAAAGGCTTAAACAAGGCCTGGGTGTAGTGTAAACGCATTATTATACTAGAAATAACATGCTTCAAGTAGGTATAAATATGGTGGTTTCCAACGTGTGCCCGTAGGCCTACACTGCAGGTTCTGCTACGAGATGAAGCCTGTGTGTTTTAGGTAAACGAAGAATCTGAATGTTGATTGTCTACAACACTACTGCTGCTGTCTATGTAAACACGACTTATAATTAATAACGAACCCAACGGAAATCAAAATAAAATCTGTTCAAACACAACTGTGTTCCGTTTATTATACAGAAGAAGATGTTTCGACCGTTTTAGGTCATGTTAAGTTCACAGTTCTTGTTTATTCAAAATATATTGAGGAAGGAATAGAAGTCTATAAAATTCGATTAAAATGTTAAAATCGTTGCAGTCAAAATTGGGGTATGTGTGTGTAGAAAAATTCTATGACACTTTTACAGATATTTTATACAGATTTTAACTTCTTTTGTCATTACAAGTTGTCACAGCATCCTCTGCAATCGGGTACGTCAGTGTGGATTCATTCCAACTTCCAACTGGAAGTTGTTTTGACTTCTGTTATAAACAACACAACGGAGTGGCATCCTTTGAAAACGAACCCAACATTTATCCCTACAGAATATCTTAGTAAAATTAGGCAAATGAAACTTTTAAAGACAATTTAAAACAAACTTGATCACCCCTTGCGACGTCATCAGTCTCTCAGTCACTTCTGTTTATAAAATATCTGAGGAGTCGTCACAATGGTGATTTATGACTCACCTGCTTTCAGCGCCATCTGCCTGCTTCACGTTCCGTAGATCCATTCATCTTCACCTACTTGCTTCGTCACTTGTCATCTTCGCTTGAACTGTTCCACATTTTATATTCCCCGTTTCCTCTGTCTCCCTGCAGCGTTAAAAATTGTGGCAGTCATTTAAAATAATAAAAATGAAGCGTCGTTCTAATGCGTACCATTATTCATACATTTAACCACATTTGTCACAGGTTGTTTCTTGGTGCCTACATTTGAAAGACATGTGAATTTTTTTTTTCTTTTAGTTAGTAGCGTTGAGTGACATCATTGTTGAGTTGTCAATCATGTTAATTCCTCTAGTTGCGGATAGAGGTCTCTGCATACGCAGGGTATGTATTGTTAAGTAGATGCAGCACATTCGTAGTATGAAGCTTCTGTGGGGTTTAGTGAATGATCTAACCAGTACATCTAATATTCATATTATGCCGCGACACGCTTCGCTGTCTGGAGATTGTTAGACGTGGCTGTTGGTGCTTCTCGCTCTAATTCACATGCAAACTTAGTTTCAAATTTGTATGGAGGAAATACTTTGTTGATCCCAGTGGCCGCGCGGACTAAGGCGTGGGTCTGCGGCCGCTCGCTGGCTGGGATTGTGGGTTCGAATCCTACTGGGGGCATGGATGTTTGTCTCTTGTGAGTGTTGTTTGTTGTCAGGTAGAGGTCTCTGCGTCGGGCTGATCACTCGTCCAGAGGAGTCCAATCAAGTGAGATGTGTCCGTGTGTCATCGTGAAGCCTCGACAGTGAGAAGTCCCTGGCCCACTACGGTCCCTCGCGCCATGAAAAAAGTCTCTTCACTTACCCTTTTTGCCTTTGGGCTTCACACAAACGTAATCTGCTTCCTATTACTTTGTATAATTGCAGGTCTAACTAATGTTTCTTCTTCTTCTTGTACTCTCCGCTTCTTCCTCTACGTATAATGCACAGTTTTAATAAACACCTCAAAGCCTTACAAATTCTCTGTAGAGTGTTCTACAGAACGACGGCAGAGCCTTTATAGGAAGTTTTCAAAAGAGCTCGCAACAACAAATCGTATTTACAAACTCACAGTACACAAACCGAAGGAAAAGAGC
The DNA here is from genome assembly GCA_013340265.1 of Coptotermes formosanus. Taxonomy (NCBI): domain Eukaryota; kingdom Metazoa; phylum Arthropoda; class Insecta; order Blattodea; family Rhinotermitidae; genus Coptotermes; species Coptotermes formosanus. The sequence goes on along the minus strand of BLKM01000555.1, from coordinate 441,447 downwards.
AAATACAGCGGGCGGGTGGAATATACAAGCCGAACGAGCAGCGACGAGTGACGGATTACTGTGGACGGCAGTAAACAGACACAGAAAGGAAGGCTGAATGCAAAATGCTACGCTGTGTGTTTTTGACGTACTGGCAGCGGCGTAAAATTAAACCACAAAATACAGTATTTTATATTGTGTGTACCGTGCATTTTATCGTACATCTAGTATCGACCAACAAATGCACAAGGAAAGTGACATATATAAAATGTATTTTGAGAACCCCTACATATGTTGCAGCAAGCAAGTTGACATACTGGCTTGCCGAAACATGTGTAGGGCTTCTGAAAAAATTCTTATGTATATTACTTTTCTTGTGCATTTGTTGGTCGGTAAACCTCCTGAAGATGGAAACTTGCTTGCCGAAACATATGTGGGGATTCTCCAATACATTTTATACATGTCACTTTTCTTGTCCATTTGTTGGTGAATATTAGATTCACAAAATTCATGTCTATAAAAATATGCGCCGATATAACAAAAAATTACGCTGAAACTGTTGTACGTTGTCGGCTGTTCACAGTTTTTATTCTGCGAGTATACTTAAGTCATGAGGTAACTATCTGTCAGGTCTTCGCTCTTCTTGGTTGTTACGCAACGTACATGGATATTTAGTTACCGACGTTTCGGGTCCCATCTTCAATTGTCAAGTCCAAGAACGTCCTTGAAGGTGGGACCGATAGGTTGTCCCGAAACGTCGTCAACTACCAATCTACGTTGCGTAACATCCCAGAAGAGCGAAGATCTCATTTATACTGTGGCGGAAGGCTGAATTCACGAATACTGGTTGTCAGTTTGTTTGTAAACTTTGTTTCTTTGTTATAACGCTGAGAAGTAGCAACGTAGCTCTACGTAAGCATGTAAACGCGCGTTCTGTATAATCAAAACAGTGAACAAGACTGTTAGGCTGAGACCAGCCCTGGCTGCTTTGTATTCTAAAAACAATACGACTGTTGTGTGGTAGGTTGCAGTACTTGAGGAGCTAGAATGGTTTATTTTAATCCCTGAGCGTGGGTAAACCAGTTGCGTTCTGTGGTCAGACCTCGGTCTGGGTCCTGCAAATGGAACACATCGTTTTTTAACGTAGTGAATGCTTTTAGGAGCAGAAAGCTGACGTTAACTGAACTTGGATCGAGTTGAACCCTGCAAGGGTGCACAGATTTTCCAAAAATCTAGAGGCTGTCTCAAAATTTCAGGCACCGGACTGGTGACGTGGAGCGCGTTCCGTATTCAATACCCACAAATATTAGGCGCCAGCACACAAAACGTAGTCGCGGCGGCGAACTGACGCCCTGGATTTGTGCACCCCTGGAACCCTGTCTTTATCAGAAAATGTATAAAGCGGAAAGCAATGTAAAGTTGCCTCTAATAAAATGAAACTTTTTAATGCGGAATCGAAAATTAAAAAAAAACGCATTACTTCCTAATAAAGTAATCAACGTCATTGTTGTTCTCTGTTCACATAATTTCGTTCAGTGCTATGTTGCCAGGCTTTCTGGAATTTAAATATGAGAGAGCATTCTATCATAGGTGAAATAGAATGAAGTTCTCACCAACGTTATATACAGGGTGATCCAGGAAGAAAGGCCAGTATTTTGGAAGGCCATAATGTTGGTCATTGTGGAAAAAACAATTCGCATGAACATGAATATAATCTAATTCTGAATGGTTACCGAGATAGAGCCGCTTGAATCTACGAATACAAAAAACACTAAGTGGTAATAAGAAGAGATAAATTATTTGCTGTTAATTTTATTTAATTTTAATTTAATATTTAAATGAAAATTTGTTTACACCAAAATGACAAATTTGTTAAGAGTTCGCAATAAATGTTCGAAAATACCACCGTCAACCTCAGTCCACTTTGCAGGTCGTGTGCGAAGATCGCGTGTTTTTCGTCTGAGTTGATCTTCACGTTTCTTTATGCGGGCAGCAGCATCCAAAATGCGAACCAAATGTTCGCCTCGTGTATCCACCTTTCTTTTGTAAACTTCGCTCTTAATTCAAGCCCACAAACAAAAATCTGACGTATTCAAACGTCGGATTCAAACAGCTCTTTCGCGGTAACCATTAAGAAGTAGCCGTTCCTACGAACATTTTTTTTTTCACAATGATCGATACTGTCACCTCATAACGTATTGACCTTCCCTCCTGAAACACCCTGTAGAATACAGAGTACTTATTGGACTTGTGAAAAATGTAGATGGAAATAGAAAGAAAAACTGTAACTGTATGACACAAATTAACAACATAGTGTACATTTAGACTCTTTAAGTGTGTGAGTTATGTGATATATATGCATTAAACGACCAGCTGTCTCAAATGGTCCAGTTTAGAGGTGCTTTTGGATTCCATTATAAGTAGCTTTTACTGAATATGTTAAAACGTCTCTTCAGAATTGCTTAGTGTTTGTAGAGCAAGTTGTAACAGTTTAAATGCTAATGTTCCCTGTACTTAACAGGGAACATTGCTTCAGCCAATCAGCTCTACGCACTGCGTTACGGTCTGCAGGTTTGTGTTACGCTTCGTGCAGTTCTGATCGTTATGCAGGGCCCAAGACGTGCTTGGTTGTTAATTCATCTGTTTTTATGTTATCGACGATGTATAGACCGTATGGTTTGTAGCTTGTTACGTATTACAGCAGTCGTGCGCATCCTGTGGTCCGCCACCCTTTCCAATGTGGCGTGTGGTGCCTTTTATTTCCTTAAGATTCTAATGAGCATCAGCCCCATGTAAATTCCATCGTAAGTAGGCGTAAATGATTCAGTATTACTTCTTAAAGGATCTGTAAAGTTTATCGTAGTATAATACAAATATTAACCCTTTAAAGACGAAGCGCATCTGTTTTATACAACGACTCAGTGCGTACCGCGCTGTAAACACTGTCCACTTCGGTTATAAAAACCAGTCTCTTAATGTTTTATAAGGCAGAAGTTGCTGTTTGTTCTGAGCTCCGTACAAAACACATAAACGCAATGTGGGCACCACGTAGAATTTTTTAATGTTAAACCTGGCGGTATGTAAAGTTACCGCTAGGCTTCAGGCGGTTAATAAACTGTACGGGTATGTTAGTGTTATGTTCTAAAAACCCTTTTGTGGCACTTCGCCAAATCAATCGTGTCTGAGTGACCTGCGGTTAAACATTGTGGGGCACGGCTGTGTTAGAGTACTGGAGAAGAAACTGTTGTAGTCAGATGGAAACTGCTGCTTGTAATTCCCGTTGATGTGCCTGAGGAACCCCACAAAATTATCGGCCTTTAAAATTTTGAATAGGGTGACGGTGTGCTGTACACCGTACAGTAGAAACATCTACAATTGGATTGCCGTGTAGTTTCTGATGTGTGTTGCGAAAATGGGGGGCACGTGTTAGCGCAGTTGGTTGAGGCACTGCGCTAGAAGCCGGAAGGTCACGGGTTCGGTTCCCGATGGTGTTCTTGGAATTTTTCATTGACTAAATCCACGCGGCCGCACTATGACCCTGGGGTCGACTCAACCTCTAATATAAATGAATACCAGGAATACCTCCTGGAGGGTAAAAGCGGCCGGTGCATAGGGCTGAGAACCTTACCACCTTCATGTGCCGATTGTCTGCAAATCTGGGAGCCTCAACCTCCTGGAACCCTGTGGGCCTGTCCAGGTCTGTATAGGGATAACTTGCTTTTTGTGATGCTGGTTAACCTTTTAAAGCCTAGCGGTAACTTTACGTACCACCAGGTTTAACATTAAAAAATTCTACGTGGTGCCCACATTGCGTTTATGTGTTTTGTACGGATCTCAGAACAAACAGCAACTTTTGCCTTATAAAACATTAAGAGATTGGTTTTTATAACCGAAGTGGAGAGTGTTTACAGCGCGGTACGCACTGAGTCCTTATATAAAACAGATACGCTTCGTCTTTAACC
>BLKM01000555.1:316345-432492 GCA_013340265.1 Coptotermes formosanus | reverse complement strand
TATAAAACATTAAGAGACTGGTTTTTATAACCGAAGTGGAGAGTGTTTACAGCGCGGTACGCACTGAGTCCTTATATAAAACAGATACGCTTCGTCTTTAAAGGGTTAACAGAAGAAGGTACCGAGCAGGGGACTGGATGGCCCCCACAGCCGACGTGGAGGTTTCGAAGAAGGGAAAAATCTTTTGCCCATGTCTGGATTCGAAAACCGGATCGTTTAACGGACAGCCTAACTGCTGTACCGACTGAGCTAACCCGGCTCCTACTCGAACACGGTAGTAACGATATAATCCGAAGCAGTTCAGTCAGTACAGCAACTAGGCTGTGGCCTGGCCGATCGGACAACACGGGCTTGATTCTTGACGGGGATGGGGAACTAATATATCACTAACATATCCAATGCATTTATTAATAGAAGGACAACGTGAATAACTGTTTTGAAACATAGGGTTAACCAACGTCATTCGTGTAAACCTCACCGATTATTTTTAGCCCCCTGTTCCATCATTAAACAGAGATTTCCGGCAGGAACACGTGAAGAGCGCTTCCTGCCCTTTAACCTTTTAAAGCCTAGCGGTAACTTTACGTACCGCCAGGTTTAACATTAGAAAATTCTACGTGGTGCCCACATTGCGTTTATGTGTTTTGTACGGATCTCAGAACAAACAGCAACTTTTGCCTTATAAAACATTAAGAGACTGGTTTTTATAACCGAAGTGGAGAGTGTTTACAGCGCGGTGCGCACTGAGTCCTTATATAAAACAGATACGCTTCGTCTTTAAAGGGTTAAATTAACCTTTTAAAGCCTAGCGGTAACTTTACATACGACCAGGTTTAACATTAAGAGACTGGTTTTTATAACCGAAGTGGAGAGTGTTTACAGCGCGGTACGCACTGAGTCCTTATATAAAGCAGATACGCTTCGTCTGTAAAGGGTTAAGAACTCAGCAAAGTTACTACATTAAAATTTCAGTAAGGGGTCTTTAATATCAGGAGGCTATTCTCTACTGTTCACATATGCCTACACGACAGCCTGTTTAAGAGTTACAGGTGTCTTCATGTCTTCATAAACCACAGATCTTCGCTTTTCTGCGATGTTACACAGCGTAGATAGCTAGTTAGTAACCGACAGGTTGTCTCGAAACGTCGGTCACTAACTACCAATCTACGCTCCGTAACATCTCAGAACATCGAAGACCTCATTTACACCGTGACGGAAGCCTGAAGCCGCGCTTCGTCTACCTAGTTTAAGCTCTCCCTATTATGCCCAGCAAATCTGTGTTGAAAATGTGCAAAATTTATTATTTCACGAAAACTCACCAGAAACATTCCAAATATTGTCACGAATGCAATTTCGAATGTAATACGTAATCAACAAATTTCAAATGTAACCGACGACGACGGGATGGGGGCTAGGCGGAGCGCCAAATTGACACAGTGACAAAAAACTTTCTTATTAAATACGGTGCAATACTGATTGATAATATACAGTATCAGTGCACTAGAGGACTGTATTAATACGTCCTGTATTTCTTTACAATGTCATATCGGACTTGTGTCCTGTGCCCCCGCCATAATCAGACAAAATTATTCACACACAGTATATGGGAAATTACTGCTGGCATTATATTTATGCGTACACGCACTAAAAATGTGATACTCCACAGACTGTTATCATTATCAGTTACAACTTGTGATATTCCACAAACTGTTATCATTATCAGTTACAACTTGTGATATTCCACAAACTGTTATCATTATCAGTTACAACTTTTGATATTCCACAAACTGTTATCATTATCAGTTACAACCGGTTCAGTATATAGAACAACCTAAACGTCAGGACTATGCTCTGATAAATGTAAAACATTATGTTTAAAATATGTATTTCGAGAAGCACACTAAATTTAAGCAATGCAACATTTATACTTCCACTTCTAGTGTAATACTATCGTACACTCCTCTCCAGTCGTCTAATGATTGCCCATATGGGTGCTGGAAGTGTTAAAAAGTTAGTAACTTCACTATCGACAAGCGCTTTGGGCTGGTTTACATGAACTGAGGGGTCTGGAGGCGAAAAATAATGACAGACAGAAACGAGAAATCTCGTAGCACCATCCTCACCATCTATCAAATCTTGGCACAAAATGGATTAACTACACGAAGCAGGGTCCTTCTTGAGAAGCTAAAAATTCCTTAGCTAGACAAAAAATTTCCCCACTTTTATGGAACCCAAAGGTACACTAACATTATGGATATTTTATTTCAAATATTCAACAATTCCCACCGCTCCCAGTCCTTTAGAGCACATAACGTCCGTCTGTTTGACACTACATGTCAGCTAATACGGCGAAGTGATAAAGAACAAACGCTTTTGGAAAATTTTGTTAGCCTGCGCCTGCAGGTTGGATTTAAAAGTCCAGTAATCAAACCTTTTGACCAACTATCTCAGCAGTTTCATTTAGTTCGGAAAGTTTGGGCCACACCTTAACAAAATACGACAGTCTAGTGCCCAGTTCACGAATAAATCACCTTGTTTCGTACCACCATGTATATAGGACCTAGGAGGAAGTCCAGGTATGTACCATTATAGGTCCAGTAACAAATCAGCTTTACGTGTACTCATTAAAGCATTGTGCTGGCGACCCTAACATAGCCCGCGGTCTTACTGTGCGTGTGTTTTCATTATCAATTATAACTGTCATACTTCAAATCTCTTCTAACATAACTTGGCCTCCAGGACACTTAAGAAGTTTCTGGACCAGCCAGCCTTCCTATGTGACTAACAACTGATAAGTTAAGTCGCCCCTATGCTTAATTAACCCTTTAAAGACGAAGCGTATCTGTTTTATATAAGGACTCAGTGCGTACCGCGCTGTAAACACTCTCCACTTCGGTTATAAAAACCAGTCTCTTAATGTTTTATAAGGCAAAAGTTGCTGTTTGTTCTGAGATCCGTACAAAACACATAAACGCAATGTGGGCACCACGTAGAATTTTTTTATGTTAAACCTGGTGGTACGTAAAGTTACCGCTAGGCTTTAAAAGGTTAATTAAGTATCATTTGCTAACACAAAGTTGTCCGTATGCCTAAATAAGCACCATATAATAATACAAAGTTGCTACTATGCTTAACTAAGCACCATTTGATAAGACAAAGGTGTAATCCTGTTTAATTAAGCTCCACACCACACGGGCATGGAGGTGTAACTCCAAGCATTATTTTAACGGACATCCCCCCGTTGTGTTGTTTATGACAGAAATCAAGACGAAATCCCTCCAAACATACTGAAGAAGGAATACACGACTTATATTCCTCCCTCAATATGTTTTAAACACAAACTGCGAACCCGAGCAGTTTTGGCCGCTTTATTCCCGGCAAAAAATCCTACAAGTTTCCGCGGGCCCAGAAGCCAGGCTGGACCACGTGGTACGGCAAAAACATGTCCATAGGATTTTAAGATTTCAGAGCGAAGAATGAACCAAATCATGTCCGGTGATCAGTGGAATCGTGGTGGAATTAGAAGACAACTTTACGGAAACTATCCCTGTTATTACGATCGATATCGACGTATAAGAAAAGGGAGATTTTTTGGGGGGTTTGGGGGGGTTAACCACCTGCGGTACGGATAGTGGCCCCCCAATATTTTAGTGCAAATCAATCCATTGTCCCTGTTCGGACAAGAACCCCCCATTAGAATTAGATAATTCAGTCTAAAACTGATTTTTGTCTTAAAACTGTAACGTCTTTACACACGCCATGAAGGCAAAGAGGGGAAGCCGGTGTACAGCTCCACCACTCGGACACTTTACCCTGGAAGAAAAGTCCCCGGTACCCTTGAATAGGAAGCCGGTTGGACCCCACAGACGGTCTGGACGTTTTAAAGGAGATATCCATTTCTTGTCTGTACCGGGATTCAAACCAGAACCATCCACACTGTTGCCTAGACACTATACTGGCTATGCTATCCCAGGGGCGTTCGTAACATTGCGAACAGCGACAGCTAGCTTCCTCAGGCCCGCCCGTCCGTCCGTCCACACGGAACAAATCTGCTCCCACTGGGCGGATTTTCATAAAATTTGATACTTGAAAATTCTTCGAAAATCTGTCGAAAAAAAATTCAGTTTCATTAAAATCTGACAAAAATAACGGGTACTTCACATGAATACCTGTGTACATTTGTGATATCTCACTGAATTCTTCGTAGAATGAGAAATATTTCAGACACAAGTAATAGAGGAAATCACAAAACACGTTTTGTATGCATTCAATAACTGTCTTCCGAAAATCGTGCCGTTTATGAGACAATGTGGAAAAATCTGGTACAGCCACAGAGGCTACGGATGACAATATAATACGGCGCATGCGTGTTGCATGCTGGATAAGTACGGCTAAACACACACACACACACATACACACACATTCACTCACTCACACACACTCAGAATATGTAACACTTATTGCTTTTCCACGGCAACAATGGTTATGCGAACGCGCCTCAGTGTTACCTTTATACGTACATTGGCTGTCTTGTTTATTCTTAAAAGAAGTGAAGGCTCAAGACTTTTTCTTATGCTAAGCAGTTGCTGAGTGGCGTATCTGAATACTTTTACTTAGCCATTAATTTCAGACGGCTTATTCTTTTATCTTTAAATACCAGAGAACCCTTACGTTGCTTATCTGCGTATCAAAATTCTTCCACCTTCCGCTTCACGCTCATGAAGGTTCAAACAACATAATCTCTCACGGGACATGGATGACACATGATCTTGGAATCAGGAGACTTGCTCTGTAATTAGGCGTAATTTTAACGGACATTTTAGAACCATGAAACATAACAAGGCACAGGAATTTGAATTAAAAAGACCATGAAATTGGGCAGGTTTTTTTCTTTTGGGTTGATAATGGGTGTGTCTCAAATCTCACATACTGTCATACCTGTCTCTCTTACAGCATCACCCTTCAAAATAAATTAACACCTGGCGTTTAAATGTACTGGAACGACACAGTATCTAATCCACACTTTCAGATCTTCTTCTGTTTTTCTCTGCCGCACACACTTTTCGTATGATTATACAGAAAGGAGCTGACGTTAAAGATTGTTATGAATGACAATCAACTGTCAGGAAGAGAGAAACCACGATCTGTTCTAGCGACGTCTGACGATTGACCATGGCGGATGACAAATCAGGAATTTACTTCCTGCTAATAACGATTTGGAAACACGGCCAAACCTGGAAGCCTTTTACAAGAACATATATGGCATAAATTGAGTCAGACACTATTATATAGTTATATTGTAGGAAATTTAATATAAACCGGATATTTAATTTGCGAATAATAGTTGGTTGTGAACACGAATCTCGATGTTTCCCTGACCGAAAAGTTGCCGCAGTTCTACATAACGAGTAAGTATCCGTCAAACACAACACATATTTGACGTTTTTATAATACGACCAACAAATACACCAGTAGTCTCGATTTAAGCGATATCTAATGGCTGCATTTTTTGTATTAACGTTTTGGCGACTCCCACTGACTTGGCTTGTATGTATTCAGGTGCACGCTACTCACTTTTGCATATTTTGTTAAACCAAATGGCTGCGTTGGTCTTGTAGTTTTTCCTTCGTATTCTTTTAGTTATAAATTATTCGTAACTGCTGGGCCTTTGCAGATTATATATTTATATACCGTGCATTTTGTTATAAACTTAATATCAACCAACAGATGCATCTGTTGGTTGATATTAAAAATATCTGATGTTTCTTTCATGGCGCGGCAGCCCCTACTGGGCCAGTGCCTCCTCATTACCGAGGCACCACGATCACACTCAGACACACCCCACTCAGTAGGGCCCCTCTGAACGAGCGATCAGCCCGACGCGGAGACCTGAGAGAATATCACTAAACCAGCCCACGGATTAACGTGTCCGATACACCCTGTTCATCTCCAAGAGGTGTACTGAAACAATGCGCAGTCGCTGGCTTGCTATCTCCTCGGCATATACACTGACGTCACTGTATGAACCTTCGTCCTGCTTAGCTACGAGCGTAAGTACACAAACGACCAGATGACGCGACAAAAATCGTACCTGAATTCACCGTTACCTTCCTCTACTCTAGCAATTACTGTTTGTTCACATAACAAATTAGTAAACAATTATGAAAATAACGTATCTGCTTGTGCCAACAATCCTACTACACAGTTTAAACCTTTAAAGACGAAGCGTGTCTGTTTTATATAAGGACTCAGTGCGTACCGCGCTGTAAACACGCCCCACTTCGGTTATAAAAACCAATCTCTTAATGTTTTATAAGGCAAAAGTTGCTGTTTGTTCTGAGATCCGTACAAAACACATAAACGCAATGTGGGCACCACGTAGAATTTTTTAATGTTAAACCTGGTCGTATGTAAAGATACCGCTAGGCTTTAAAAGGTTAATATTCTTTTATCTAAATAATATCACTAACATTAACAAAGACATCTTCCATCGTCAACAATGCTTAACACAGTCACAAAGTTTCGGAAGCGGTTTCCGTCCGCAAATGATAAACCACTTTTCTTCTGTTTACTAAGAAGCCGGGATAGCAGCGTCGAGAGATTTTTCTGTCCTCCAAAGTGTCAAAGTCGGCTCTGGGGCCCACCCAGCCCCCTACTGAAGTAGTGCTGGGGGCACTTTACCCCAGGGTAATGCTGTTTTAATGCCATTTTGCCGCTGTTGCCTTTGCAGCTTTCATTCCATTCGGTACACAGAACGTCACAGGAACAAAAGTATGAACCCAAATTTTCAGCGCCCTGAATCAAATTCATTTTATTTTGCGCTGCCCATTCACATATTCGTGCACAAATATTTTTGGAAACCCCTGTATTTAATGTAGAAAAGTAAACTACTTTCCAGTTTCTTCCTGGGAACGCTAAGTTAAAAGTTTTGTTTTCAGTCTTCCCTTGAAATTAAGGGTACAGGAAATTGGAAATGAAGGGAAATTAAAAGAAACCGTATCTTCCCGCCAAGAATTCCAACGATTCTTGCCATTAATTAATTGTCCTTACGCGTGTAGAGTTTCAGTTTCTTCCAAAGTGCTTCAACAGCGCGACTGAGGCCCAAACAGAAACGGAGAAATTCTACAATAAACATAAAAACACGTTTATATATATGATATGATATTTTATGTAACCTTCAGAATGTACTGAAGAACAGCATTTTTATCTCCTTCACGTCCCGTGAATGCAATTATTTTGCCAAATTGAAATAAATGTTGATGCTTTTAAAAATTACTCAATGTTTTTCATTCTCCCTTTAACGCTTTCCTCCGTACATACAAAGATGCTAGCATACGTTACAAGAAATGTAAAGTTACAGACTTCTTAACGTATGTTTTGTTCATTAACCCGCATTATATGCCACATTATAACCATTGAGAGGAATTTCGAAATCACGAACTTAATGCATATGCTCGCTATGTGACAATTTTCGTCGAAGATCGAGGAACAAAACAGGCTGAGGCATAGGCACACGGCCAGCCCGTTACTGCTGCCGTGTGCTGGCCGTGCTTACCGCTACCACAGTACATACATACACACACACATATACACACACATAATACATACATACATACATACATACATACACACACATACATACACACATACATACATACACACACACACACACATATACATACATACATACATACATACATACATACATACATACATACATACACACACATACTCCTCTGGACGAGGGATCGGCCCGACGCAGAGACCTCTACCTGACAACACAAACACTCACAAGAGACAAACATCCATGCCCCCGGTGGGATTCGAACCCACGATCCCAGCAAGCGCTCGGCCGCAGGCCCACGCCTTAGACCGCGCGGCCACTGGGATCGGTTTATGAGTAGGCTATATACGTCAAAACACACACACACACACACACACAGTCAGACAAGCCGTATCATATCCGTTGTTATAGTCATTATTATTACAAGTGTATCATCATCATCACACGAAACACAGCAACATAACAGGGACTGCGGGACTGCATTATAACTTTTTGGACTGCTACCAAGGGCTACATGACGAAAGAAAGGGACTGCAAAGTAAAACACTGTTGGGAACAACACAAAATATTACCAATTAAACTGGAGACATTAAGAAAGGCAGCAGAATACAGGGCCCCAAGAAAATAACCAGCAAATTTGCCCCTCGGAAATAAGAAACAGCAGCATTAAACGAAAACCCACATTCGTTCCGATCCTTTTCAGAAGCGGATTTCAAACACCCAATTTCTTTGGGAGGATTATGGGATGGAGAAGTGGTGTTGGTTGTGGTGTTGGTGTTTGTGGTGTTGTATTGGTGGTGGTGGAGGCAGCGGCAGAGGCGGCAGTGGTGGCGGTGGCGGCGGCGGCGGTGGTGGAGATGGTGATGGCGGTGGTAGCGGCGGTAGTGACGGCGGTGGTAGTGATGGTGGTGGTGGTGGTGGTGGTGGTGGTGGTGGTGGTGGTGGTGGTGGTGGTGGTAGTAGTAGTAGNGTGGTGGTGGTGGTGGTGGTGGTGGTGGTGGTGGTGGTGGTGGTGGTAGTAGTAGTAGTAGTAGTAGCTGCAGTAGCAGCAGCAACACTTACACTAATATCGAAATACTTTACTGACACTCACCCCTATGCAAAGTGTGGGTTGGAAATGGAATAAGCAGCTGTGTGGTGTCTGAAGCACCATTACTGCGCAGGGCCAGCACTCTCGACTCGGTTTGGTCCGTTACTAACTGTAACGTGTTGATTACTCGAGATTAACGCCAAAAGTCGAACTGTTGCAACAGAGCAACTAGTTTCTCCAGAGAATCAAGTGGAAGTGATTTTATGGGGAGCGTGTGTCTGTGAAAGCGTCTTGGCCTCTCGTCAAAACCTTACATTGGCTTCCAGCCAAGGTTAAGGTGGCATGCAGGCTGCACACACACAGGGGGACAACCGCGATACATCGACCTACCTACCGAACAGCCAGCCTGCAGCAATCCACCGTCTGTGGCCTCTCCTACATAACTCACTCCATTCACGAATTCCTTATCTCTGTAGGAGAACCTAATGGACTTCACCACACACGAATCCCACGAATACAAAGGCCACATGGTGCAGCATATGTAGTCCAAATTTCATTCCAGTTGCAGCTTAGACTTGGTGTATCAAACTTTTGAATAAGGACTTCATTTGAAAGGTAAGACCCAATGGACAAACGATTTGGAATCAAGACTTGGTTCAAAATAAAACTACTTGAGAAGTTTTGGCTCGGGGGTTACAGTGACCATCGTTTCACAGTCAATATTACTGCTGAAATTTTTATCTTCATCATAATTTGACGCTCTATGTACTGCGATTTGTAAGTCAGTAAAACTTGATACAAGATCGGGGGTTGAATCTCGGCGAAGGCAGAAATATTTCTTTCCGCAGTTCGAAGCAGATCATTTCTGAGGAAAACTGAACAGTCCTGTACAAAGGGTTCCCGGAGTCTTTAGATAACAATAACTACGGCTTCTGTCCATTTGAACGTTGGTAGTTATTTGCATCGTTAAGATATTATTCCCTTTGATGGAATATTAAAATCCCACGTGGTGTTCACAAGAGCCACCAATAGACCCAATCGCAGTTACAACACGTTACATAATATTTTGAATACACGTAATTTACATTTGAAATTAGTTTTATCATACCGCGTAGTTATGATTACCACGACACTGAGAAACGTTCCCCACGGCTGTAGGAAAACATGCCGCTGCAGCCCGCACGTTAACAGCACCAGTGACATCTGTGGTCTCGCGTATTGTGTACACACCTCATTCATGCACACCGAACGTTTCGTATTGTTTCTGCCTTGCATGGTACGTCCAGCACATCACTTTCTTTCCACAAAATAACTGAAGTATGACTTACAGTATTAACTTTTCATTCTGTGTGTCTGTCTCTCTTACGACCTTTGAACTATCGATGCTTACATAAAAGTCGTGCAACGTTCATGTATTTTAATTAAATGCAGATTAGGAAATTTGAAGGGGAAAGGGTATAACTGATTATGTAGCACACTGATCAACTGCTGCAGATTACGTGTTATTACAATGTGCTTTCGAGATTAAAATTATGGGGTACTGGAGCAATATAGTGTAAATGAACTGGATGCGGGGGGGGTGCCGCGCAATTACAAAACAGAAGTGGTGTTACATATACCGTAATATAATGCATGTGGATGTGATATGGAAGGGGAGTGGGATACAAGATGGAGGAGGCATATTTGGTAAACTAAGATCCACAAACAATATAAGCGATACATTAACCTTTTAAAGCCTAGCGGTAACTTTACGTACCACCAGGTTTAACATTAAAAAATTCTACGTGGTGCCCACATTGCGTTTATGTGTTTTGTACGGGTCTCAGAACAAACAGCAACTTTTGCCTTATAAAACATTAAGAGATTGGTTTTTATAACCGAAGTGGAGAGTGTTTACAGCGCGGTACGCACTGAGTCCTTATATAAAACAGATACGCTTCGTCTTTAAAGGGTTAATATCTGTCTCGCATAAAAGGTACAGCATTACGTGAATGGGGGTTCAGAAAGGATGTCTATATTCATCTACTTCGGGCTCTGAAGAGGACTACACACAAACATTTCGCAGTCCATATTAAGGAAGATTAGTTACATCCGGTTGCCTTACGAAGTCGCCATCACAGACAGCATAACTTGTGAAGACAACAGTGACATCTGCAAAATGCCAGTCAAACGTTCCCTCATCAAGGGAAAACAGACTGTCTATTGTTTGTTGCCACAAAAGAAGGTAGAAAGGGGGAAGTACAGGGGAGCAGCAGACAAGAAAACGCAGTGCATCAGAAATGATGATAAAATGGCTGACATTTTGTTGTTGTCATAGTTACCCAAAGCATTCACTAATGAGGCTAGACAGTAATGATGTTGGAAGGGGGGGGGGGGAGGTGGGAGCAACTAAAAATGTCCCTGTTTTTCCTACAATTCCTGAAATAGACACTCTTTATCGTGAAACGCCACGCTAGGCCCAGGCTCGACACTGTCAGTGCAATGTTCCCGTCTTCCCCTCAATATGAAATCTCTCGTTGACGCTTGAGTACAAATAACGAATTCGTTACATAATATTTTATGAATGTGACTTTCAAAGAACAGTAGCCTTTGATTTACTTCATATTTCTTATGACACAACTTCCTTAAAGTCCTTTCTTTTCTTAAGAACAAACGACACGAATGCTAACGACTAGGAGTTTACACTGAAAATGCCGACCATTGTAAACCCTCAACTATAGCTTTGTCCCTCACCAGGTGCATCGGGAATCATAACCCGTTCATAACCTGTGGGATTTTTGGAGAAAAAAGTTTCTTTGTTCCGTATTTTTCTATCTTTCTCCGTGATCAGTATAACCAAAGAAGTGGGATGGGGGGGGGGGGGCATGGACTGGAATGAGCTGGCTCAGGATAGGGACAGGTGGCGAGATCTTGTAAATGCGGTAATGAACCTCTGGGTTCCATAAAATGCGGGGAATTTCTTGACTTTCTGAGAAACTGTTAGCTTCTCAATAAGGCCTCTGCTCCATGGAATTAGTTAGTTAGATCAGTATAATCAAATTAAGTGGCACTGCGTAACGCGGATTGTAGTCATTTACCCACTGCTTATTTAACATCTGTTTATTCAACAACAGCTTCTCAAGCAACCATCGTAACTTCCTGAGAAGCTAATACGTCCTCAGTTAGTCAATACATTCCCCGCAATTTATGGCACCCGTTGGTTCACTACCACATTCACACAAGCCAAACACCTGTCCCTGTCACAGCCACATCAATCCGGTCCGTGCCCCCCAGTTCCACATTTCAAGTTAGCAGTGTGATCTCCTTCGCCGTTTCTACCGTACATAATCTAGTAATTGCTAAAACAAGGATTCAACTTGTCCGAGATGACACTTTGTCGACTCTTACCAACGTTTCGGTGGAACCTGATGCCTCCATCTTCATGGTAATCCAATAAATGTTTTGGTGTGTGCAGAATACGGCGTTTTACACACAGACAGGCTACAGGAAACTTCATTAGATATAGATCAATTTTCGTTGCGAAAGATCGCCGACCTTCAGTGTGAGAAAGGGAGAGACAATAGTAATTCTCAACTAAAATTTAAATACCACACCTAGGTGGACACCAGTAACTAGAAATATGAGAAAGATACTTGGCAGGGAAGCATTATTAACCCTTTAAAGACGAAGCGTATCTGTTTTATATAAGGACTCAGTGCGTACCGCGCTGTAAACACTCTCCACTTCGGTTATAAAAACCAATCTCTTAATGTTTTGTAAGGCAAAAGTTGCTGTTTGTTCTGAGACTCGCACAAAACACATAAACGCAATGTGGGCACCACGTATAATTTTCTAATGTTAAACCTGGTGGTACGTAAAGTTACCGCTAGGCTTTAAAAGGTTAAACAGCCCTATAAATTACGTAACGCTAACTCAGTTCAGCAAAAATAATTACTGAATAAGACTCAAATTATCATTCCAATTTCAAGAACAGCATGAAGCTTCGCCGTAATGAACAGTTTTCCTCCCTCAGTACAAAGTACGTACTTAAATGATAAAAATCAACAGCGGGAAAATCTGCTTGAATTCGTGGCGTAAGAATATCGTTACATTTTGCTGTTACTATGTTCCTTGATAGCCGAACATTACAGGTGGCCATTGAGAGTAAAGTACACACAAATATCGAACACCATCTACAACGAGAGGTATAAATCGAATGCTATAACTTATTCACGTCCGCTTTACTCTCCTGTCTTTTAAAAGGCCCCCTGATGGTTGAATTGCATGGTTGGAGCCCATAACACTTAGATTACTGGGTGCTTTTTCCTGTACTCTATCTTCGCCTCAACCAAAGGAACAATGCAAACGAAAATCGACCTTAATGGACGCCGTTTAACGAGATCTTTTCTTTCAGACGCACAACAGACTGAACTTGCGCAAGCACAAGTTGTAAGTTAACTATTTATTTACAAAAAATAAACTTTTATTTACAAATTCTTAAAATTAATAAAGTGAATTTTCTTTACGCCGCAAAGTACGCTGCCAGGTACTGTGCCTGTAACACGCTTGGTCCCCTTTCTACGTTGATAAAGTAAAAGTAAACGTTCCCCTGGGCCGTGCGATGGCTCAGGCGGTTAGCCGCCGGCCTCCCACCGCGGAGGCCCGGGTTCGATCCTGGGTCAGTCCATGTGGGATTTGTGGTGGACAAAGTGGCACTGGGACAGGCTTTTCCCCGAGTCCTTCGGTTTTCCCCTGCTTCATTACTAGGAAAAGGACAAACAATAATAATAATTATCATCTTCATCTTCATCACAGGGTTGCACAATAAGCCTCAAGGCTGCGGTAAGTCCGTAGCGTCTGCTGGGGGCCCTTCACCACTTAAAAAAAAGTTCCCCTGTCCACGCTATGAAGGCAAACAGGAGGAGCAGCAGCATAGCTCCACTCATTCTTAACCTTGGCGCTAAATACAGGTGAGTGGTCAACATCACGTCTCTGCATATTTACCCCCGAGAAGGAAACCAATGCCCACTGTTTGGGTCCCAGAGGCGGTCCGTACGTTTTGTAGAAAAGAGAAATCTCCCTGTCAGAATTCGAGCCCGGGCCGTCTGAGCCATCCCAGCTCCCCATTACGGCAGTATGATTATACATATCGAATACCACCGACAGTTACAGCTTACTCCAATCTGCAGCAAGGAACTGAAGGATACGCGTCACATATCACTTGCCACTCATCCTACGTGTTGACAATCGGCAGCTCTCTGTTCAGTAACCGCTAAGCTAAACTGTTAGGTCACATCTTTTAAAGTTTCCTATATACAGAGGTCCCTGAAAGCAGAGGTCTAACATAGACATAAAGAGTCTATTAAGTCATTCGACCATGAGTATAAACGGGGACAACACAGCGGTGTTTCAGCAACAATGGAATACGAAAAAGTCACGAAGCCAGCAAAAACATTATCCCATAAACACGACAACAATGATACGAAATAAATCTAAAGTACCTGGAACTTTAAATGACTGTCATATAAGACATTTCAGGGACAAACTGTGTAATCAGTAACACGGGGGGATTTGCACTTATTGTTTACGCAGAAAAAATTATTTTTGTTTTGTTTTAAGAGATGAAAGGTAAATTTGCACCCAGATGTGGACACATACAGAAGAGCACTCAACAAAACATATTCAGAAGCCAGTATAAAACTCCGACATGTTTCGGCACCGGGGTGCCATCATCAGGGAGTTACTCAGAACAAAGAAGTAACGAGGTAAGCAGCTAATCTACGTACTGTGTCTCCCTTCTTAAAACAATTAAAACATTAAAATTCTAAAATAAAATAAAATAACATAGCAATTTAAATATAATAACACAATCACAGGATGAGATCTATTCGGCTCGTATAAGATTGAGACAGATGTTTGTATACACGCACCACACAGAGTGTAAACACCTGGAATCTTCTACCTGGAACGGCTCACTTTAAAAATTTTAAATTTATAACACTGTGATTTTATGGCTATTAAATTTGTATATTTTAGAATTTTAATATTTTAATAATTTCAATAAGGGCAACACAATACCTAGATTAGCGAGCTGGCCTTATACTCCTTTGTTCTGAATAACTCCCTGATGATGGCACCCCGGTGCCGAAACATGTAGGAGTTTTATACTTGCTTCTGAATGTATTTTATTGAGTGCGTAAGTTGGTTTATGTATTAATCATAAGCATATGCACGGTGTAACATAAAATTTACATATATAAGAGGTAAGCATGAGACCTCGACAGTAGATGGAGCTGTGTTATTAGCTTCAAGCTCCGGCATCATTACACTTACAGCACAAGGTGCTCGTTAGATATGAGGCCTTGTACATAAAAAATCACCAACCAATGCACCTTTTATTAACTGTCACTTACTTCCCGACACACATTTCGGCAACAATGTCGCCATCATAAGGGTACACTCACTGTGAATAACACTGGACGTCCGTATGGTTTATAACAGAAGTCTTGAGTTGACCAGTTCACATTGCTACTTTGGGGAGCATTAGTTCCAATAGTAGCATATATATAAAAACATATCACTCATAATGGATAAAATTGTTAAAATATGTAAAGTCATGTGAACTTGTCATTAAAGCTTATTTAAAATTTTCAAATGTAGACAATTTGAAATAGTCGAAGTATGTGAAATTACGACCATATGACGTACTGGTCAACTCAAGACTTCTGTTATAAACCATATGGACGTCCAGTGTTATTTACAGGAAGTATCCACTGATGATGGTGACGTTAGACGCCGAAACATATGTCGGGAAGTAAGTGGTAGTTAATAGAAGTGCATTGGTTGGTGATTTGGTTTATATACTGAAACATGGACGATCAAAACAGTATATAGCTTATGAGGCTTTGTGTTTCGCACAGCCGTTACGGTTCCAGCTGCGCACAGTATACTCTGGCTGTTAGGCAACCCTCAGACTACTGACAGGCAGGGCTGAGTCCCTTCCCTTCAGAGGGACAGCAAACCCTTCGCTATTGAAAGGGAATTCAATCATTTTTACTTTTCTCAACTCCTCTTTTATGCTAGTATCTGACAAACTTTTTCATAACTGAGATTTGAGTGACGTGGGCCATCGAAATGAAAGTCCAATACATTGGAATCTACATTCTCGGAAGCGTAAAATTACGTCCAGTTATTTCTGTATTGCAAATACCGCGATAACTCTGGAAGATTATTCTACAGTGTAGCCTGTGTGCTGTTTGTCAGTGAATCACGGACACGGCAAATATGTCTGTTGAGGTGCGAGACGCAGTGATTGAAGTAACAGCTTGCTTTTCAATAAATAACGTTACGAAACAAAGAGACGATATTTTTTACGTTTGGCATCCCGTTTTGTTAATAATAATTGAATTCAATTCAATTCTAGTTTATTAATGTGCCGAGTCAGCAGCCAGATGGCCAATTACAGAGACAGCACGACATAAAAACACGAATAACAACGGACTTTTGAACAGGACACAAAAGACACAACCCAAACAAACAAACAAACAAACAAACAAACAAAAGAATATTTAAATAATTAATTAGGACAACTTACACTGATGAAGTGAAACAATATCACATCTGACTAAGCGTCACAGTTTTCTTTCTGAAGACATCTAATTTATTACAAACTAAATTTGCCGCAGTGAAAATAATAATTATTATAATAAATAATAATTATTACTACTACTATTACTATTAAACAGGCCAAAACAACTTTTAATATTGATAAAATAACTGGTCAAATACTTTAGCAACATGTTTCGACTTTGATTCTTCATTTTCAGGCTAATATGATTTAAATACTCATTTTATACCATCAGAATTACCCTTAAGATGGCGAACCAAAGTCGAAACATGTTGCTAGAGTAACACAGAAGTTATTTTGTCAACAATAAAAGCTGCGCTGGCGGTGTTAATTGCTGTTAATTATAACAATTACCTGCCGGATTCGGACTGCGCGTGAGAACAAGTGCGCGCTCCATCATTAGTTATTCTGAACATTTAATCATCGCTGTTAACAAACTCCCTCAGTAGCTATTCTACGGAAGCCATGTTAATGGACAAGGGATTCACTTCATATGCTTCAACTCCAAGCCTAGAAAGTGTTGTTTCTTAAACAAACAACCTGTCCTCTACCGGAATAACTAAGCAGCTTCTCTATTAGCGACGGCGTAGGAATTTAATTCACCAGCGACTACATTTCGCCAGTCTCACGAAATAATAGTCATTTATGTACAACAGCAACACACATTTTTAGCAATTAGAGCTCGTAACAGTCGCAGTCTATTGAATAAAAACGCTACACTGTAGACGTGACGAAAATTTGAACAGCGTTTCGAAGAGACGTAAAAACTAACAATTAGAATTAATTTGCATAAACTAAACATCCAGTTTGGTGGAGGATAAGCTGACAGCCAGCAAAGGGACAAAGTTGTTGCTATACACACCATGAACCCCGGTATTAGGTGCAGCGGTGAGTTCCACGCCCCGTCTGTGCTACCTACCCACCTCCTCCACCCGGAAAGGGCCCACCGTACCCTTCGACAGGAGGCTGGCAGGCCCCAGAACGGGTCTGGACAGTATGTGGAGAGATAAGTCTCTTGCCCGTGCCAGGATTTGAACCCCGGATCTTCCAGTCCGTAGCCTTGGCACTATACTGACTACACTAAAATGCGTAGAAAATTAACCCTTTAAAGACGAAGCGTATCTGTTTTATATAAGGACTCAGTGCGTACCGCGCTGTAAACACTCTCCACTTCGGTTATAAAAACCAATCTCGTAATGTTTTATAAGGCAAAAGTTGCTGTTTGTTCTGAGATCCGTACAAAACACATAAACGCAATGTGGGCACCACGTAGAATTTTTTAACCCTTTAAAGACGAAGCGTATCTGTTTTATATAACGACTCAGTGCGTACCGCGCTGTAAACTCTCTCCACTTCGGTTATAAAAACCGGTCTCTTAATGTTTTATAAGGCAAAAGTTGCTGTTTGTGCTGAGATCCGTACAAAACACATAAACGCAATGTGGACACCACGTAGAATTTTTTAATAGTAAACCTGGTGGTACGTAAAGTTACCGCTAGGCTTTAAAGGGTTAAAACACATGATTTGCTTCAGCACGCATTCACATAAACCTGAACTAATTAACTCCACGGAGCAGTCCTTCCTGAAAAGCTAACAGTTTCCCAGCTAATCAAGAAATTCCCCGCATTTTATGGAACCCGAAGATTCATCATCGCAATCACCAGCGCCCGCCACCTGTCCCTATCCTGAGCCAGATCAATCCAATCCATGCATCCCCATCCCACTTCTTGAAGACATATTTTAATATTATCCTCCCATCGACGCATAGATCTTCCAAGTGCTCAACTACTATCGAATTTATTGCTGAGTTAATGTTTTTCTCAGGACAGTTACCTACAAGCAAAATAATGCTTGAACTGAACTGCACTACGTAACGTTATGTCATCGAAACCAGATTTACTGGAAATATGAAACACAGATATTTATTTTAAAATCACTTGGCCGCCTGAAAATGTACGAAGGTGTATAACGTCAAAATTATGGCAACAAAGTGGCGTAAGTTGTTGGCCATCCTACTGTAATGTTTGCATTTAATTTAAAAAAAAAAAGCAGGCAATTGATGTCAGCTTAAAACACATGGGATCTCGCCCGCAGGTCAAAACTACTAGCTGTAACTTGAAAAGATTCAAAAATTTTAAATGATTATCACACTCAGATTTCAACTACTCACTTATACGACACACCACGTAATAGTATTTCAATTTAAGTATTTTATTTGTTGTAAAATGTGTCTAGTTACAACCCCGAATTGAACAAAAGCCCAAAACATTCCTTAAAAGCAACTATTTGTTACACCTAAATGAAGGCTAATCAGAAAAGTCAGACAGAAAAACCTGACGTGACCTTTCGTCTTTAAACGGACTAAAATACTGTTGTTCTTCTATTCGTTGTCACCAGTATTAGTATATTAACCGAAACAGGAACTGGCCACCACTGCTTACTGCCTTATGGCAGGGTGAGATTATGTATCGGAGGACATGCGGTCGCTAATGAGCCCATTTTTCATCCCCTGGATGTCAGATGAATGAAAATGAAGATTTAGTGCACTAAGTGACACAGGAAAGTTAAAGTGATTGGAGAGAAAGCCGTCCCAGTTCCACTCTGTCAACTATAAATCACACATGAAGGGTCCTTGGAGCGAACCCGGGTTTTCGCAGTAAGAAGCCGGCGAATAACCTGTGCTGTGACTGTGGGGGGTGGGGGGGAGAAGGGGGGGGATGCCCCTCCATTATTTATGTTATTCATTTCCGTGCATATCATCAATACAGTAAAACACGGCCAACTTATGCAAAATGTTATTGTTTATTTATTAACCTTTGTCTTTTAGTTAAAAAAAGACAAAGGTTAATAAATAAACAATAATATTGTACATAAGTTGGCTCTGTTTTACTGCCCCTCCCCCGTTATTTTTAAACCTAAGAATATTCACATGGTCAACTGTAAGAAACATTTTAATAATGTTTTGGTGTTTTAGCTATATATATAAATTAATATAAGCTTCATATGGTAATAATAACACGAATGCAGCCCACCGAATGTAGAACCATAAAAAGGTGGCCTGTTTACTGACAACTGGCTTTAAACTTGGCATCACGTGCTCCCTGAAGATGGTGTTTTGAACGCCGAAACATGTCGGAGCGATATATGTAACATTTACATGTCAGTATTTGTGTGCACTAGCTGGTTTAACAGAGCGATATATGTAACATTTACATGTGAGTATTTGTGTGCACTAGCTGGTTTAACAAACTGACTGTAACTAATCATCACAATGCACTGAATGAACGGCATTAAAATATGTACGAAGAGTTTAGTCGGTTAAAAATGTGTGCATTTGGGGTGACGGTGGGGGGGGATGTATCTATATTAAGGGCTGGTACAAACTAATCTCCCCCACCTTTCTAAATTTACTCCTTTGTCAACTAAAGTTCCTAATGCCCATGGTCGATTTGCCCCTCACCAATGCTATTAGCCAAGTTACGCCTGTGGCCTCATACTTCCAGACTAACTCCATGGAGCAGAGGCCTTCTTGAGAAGCTAACAGTTTCTCAGCTAGTCAAGAAATCCCCCCATTTTATGGAACCCGGAGGTTCTTACCGCATTCACAAGAACCCGCCACCTGTCCCTATCCTGAGCCAGCTCAATCCAGTCCATGCCCCATTCCACTTCTTGAAGAGCCATTTTAATATTATCCTCCCATCTACGTCTGGGTCTCCCATGTGGTCGCCTTCCCTCAGGTCTCCCCACCAAAATCCTGTATGTACCTCTCTTTTCCCCCATACGTGCTACATGCCCCGCCCATTTCATTCTTCTCGATTTGGTTACCCCAATAATATTTGGTGATGAGTACAAGTCATTAAGTTCCTCTTTATGTAGTCTTCTCCATTCCCCATACTCCCACTCTATGCATTCACAATCCAGGATTCACGACTTTGGTACTGCAGGATCTGATACGGCATTCTGCCTTGAAGCTTGTTTCTTATATATTTATTGACGCTTTGTCAAATGCACTGGTTACGTGGCGAAGAATGCAGAATGAGGGGACTGTGAGGGATGTGAAAGACAGCGATCGCCGCTTGTTTCAACAAACGAAGAAAAACCACAATCTCTGACGTGAAAGAGTGCAATCAGTCGTCCGGAACATTCAGTAGGCATGTAAACGCTAAACATTCATCACCTACTTTGGGTGACAGGTAAAAGGGAAATAGGGGGAACAGAAGTAAAGCTCCACTCATTCTTAGCCTCGGCACTAGATGAAAGTGAGTGGTTAACATCACGCTCCGGCCGCTTAATCCGTTGTAAAAAAAATCCGGTACCCAGTGAAAACGTAGCTGGGTGGGCCCCAAAACCGGTCTGGACATTTTGAAGAACAGAAAAATATCTTGCTCCAGCCGGGATTCGAGCCCCGGATCCTCCATCCCGTGACCTAGTCACTACATCCACTACGCTATCACAGCTCCCACCGATTTTGTGGCGGGGTGGAGGGGGGGGGGGCTTAATTGCACCTAAGAATATGTAACTGTAAAGAAAAGCGCGCATAAATTCGGTATTCAAATATTTTGTTACAGTTTACGACAATATCAATAGCAACTATTTCTGTCAAAATCTCTCACAACATTAAAATCACGCAAAACACAGTGACGACACAACTCTACTAGGAACTGGCTCAGTGCACGGTGTATCATCTTAGTTAACTTATAATTATAAATGTTTTCGGTTTGTAATAATTACCTTCACCATTCCATTTTCTGTTCTGCTGGTGTAAACACTCTGTAATCGCTTACTCACCTTTCTCGTCGATGATAGGCACTCCACCGAACACCTGGGGTGTAACAGGCACTGCATATCCAATTAGCAGCAGCGCCACTAGCGCTCCGAGCGGTAACGTGTAACCACAATTCATATTTTGCACGTCACTCATTTTCCATCTAATGGCTCCTCACTACGATATCGATTTCTTCCATGTCGATAGCATTGGGGATCGATATATGGCACATTATGGTTCCGTTAATCAGTCTTCCTACTGCAATACTGTGGGAAAGAAGAAGGTTCAATTTATGTACTTACGGCTTGGTAAGAAATTTGAGAGACATTCACTGGCCTAAAGAAGAGATCTGGTTACTGCTCTAGGCTATTCTATAGCAGAAATAACTTGCAACAATTCCCAAGAAATACAATAAAATGAATATGAAATAGCTATAATGGCTAAACATGTATATAGCGGTCGTGCTTCTCTTTACATTCGACAAACACACGTGACTTGCACATTTTTCTGAGTTGTACATCATGGAGAGTTTACTTCCGGGATGTTCACAATTTATAACACACACATGCCATTTTGGTGTTTTAACCTGGCTTTATATTAACCCTTTAAAGCCTAGCGGTAACTTTACGTGCCATAAGGTTCAAGATTAAAAAATTCCACATGCTGCCCACATTGCTTTATGTGTTTCTGACAGACCTCAGAACAAACAGCGATTATTTCCCTATACAGCATTAACTGATTGGTTTTTATAACGGAGACAGCGTGTTTACTGCGCGGTACGGATTGAGTGCTTATATAAAACAGACACGCTTCGTCTTTAAAGGGTTAAGAAATTAGTATAATACACTTAGAACTTTAGAGGGAAGGTACCCTTTGTTACACAAATTACAGTGACAGATTCAGTGAATTCAACACTTCAAGGCACATTGGTTATTACACGTACCACCAGGATTAACACTCAAAAATTCTACATTCTGCCCGCACAATATATTTATGTGTTCTGATGTATCTCAGAACAAACACCGATTACTTCCCTAAACAGCATTAACTGATTGGTTTTTTCAACCCAAATGGACAGTGTTTACAGCGCGATACGAACTGAATTTTAATCTTTAAAGATTTAATTATACACCTAACACAAAGTGCAAAAAGCGAACACAAATGACAGACTGCAATAATGCCTACACGCAACGGGTAGGCATCCAGGTCTGGCGCATGCGCGGGCTTAGAATTGTCGAAAACAGGCAACTAACAATATAATTTTGCGATAGAGGAAGTTTTCAGTGCTAATGCGACCTGTATTAAGATGACAATGAGCGGAGAACCTTTTATGTAAACGGTTACAGCTAGCGTTCGTGCTGTTACCCTTTTCTTATATATGCCAGGTATGGAGGCCTAGGGCAGCAAGTAGGTGCGAACAGACACACTAAGTGATAGCAACAGAAGGTATCCTTAAGTCGGTATTGCAGCGTTCACCACAGCCCAAAAAAAATCATGCAGATGGAAGCATCACTTCATACATATTATTATATCTATCTCATTATCTGATAGGAAAGTTCACGTCTGCTACAGACTTTTTAAAATTCCTGACATTTAACAAGGTTTGTTAATATTCTGGATAGCGCAGTCGGTATTACAACTCGCTACAGACTGGGCGGCTCGGGGATCGAATCCCGGAGACGGCGACATTTTCTACACCCGCCCAGACTGGCCCTGGGGCCTACCCAGCTTTCTGTATAATGTGTACCGGGTCTCTTCCCCCGGGGGTAAAGCGGCCGGGGCGTGGCGTTGAACACCAATCCCTATCTAACGCTGAGGTTAAAGAACGGGTACAGCTATACTTCTATTCCCCCTCTGGGTCTTCATGGCAGGTTATAGGGTGACCTTTACCTTTAACTTTTGTTATTCATGTTTTACCACTGATATTTCAACGTTTTTTACGGCACTCCCGCATTTTTTACTTTTTTTCCCCCCCAACCAGTTAAACAGGACAGTTCTGTAAGTGCTTAATCATATGTATGGCTGAACTGAAATGAAATGGAAAGGAATTCGAAACAGGAGTAATGCAGACTTTTGTAGGAATGGGATGACCGGTATGAAAGGAAACGACGAAAATATGTTCTAGAATAAAATTCCTGACCTTACCAACAATTGGGCTCGCAGATGGTAAAACCTACGTTTCTTTTTGTGAAGGGCCCCGCAGCAGACGCTACGGATCCACGGCAGCCTTGAGGCGTATTGTGCAACCCTGTGACGAAGATGATTAGTTTTATTTTCTTTTTCCGTGTAATGGAGCAACGGTGGAATGAAAGTGACAGGGGAAGACCGAAGTGGTCGGAGAAAACTCATGTCCCAGTGCCACTTTGTCCACCACGAATCCCACATGGACTCACCCAGGATCGAAACCGGGCCTCCGCGGTGACAGGTCGGCGACTAACCACCTGAGCCATGGCACAGCGTAAAGCCTACCTTGAACTGTTGGAGGCTCCTGTGTCTATGAATTAACCCTTTAAAGACGAAATCTGTTTTATATAAGGACTCAGTGCGTACCGCGCTGTAAACACGCTCCACTTCGGTTATAAAAACCAATCTCTTAATGTTTTATAAGGCAAAAGTTGCTGTTTGTTCTGAGATCCGTACAAAACACATAAACGCAATGTGGACACCACGTAGAATTTTTTAATGTTAAACCTGGTCGTATGTAAAGTTACCGCTAGGCTTTAAAAGGTTAAATTAGCAACATACGTTAATTCACACTAAAACGCCATAGCAACGCTGCAGCTTTGTGTTCAGAACGCATCAAGCACGGACGTTGATACGGCTGTGACAAAAATTTATGTGTAAGCTCTACTGTTATTTACAATTTAGCAAGCTGGAAAGGACTGGGGAACTTCATACAATTCGTTCGTTCGCAGTCCACACCTCTTCTACCTACTCACAATAGGCGTCGAGGTTGTTTATTTTCACTTGATCACACTCAGACACACACCACAGCCGGTAGGACACCTCTGGACGAGGGATCGACCCGTCGCAGAGACCTCTACCTGACAACATACAACACTCACAAGAGACAGATATCCATGCCCCCCGGTGGGATTCGAACCCGCAATCCCAGCAAGCGCTCAGCCGCAGACCTATGCCTTAGACCGCGCGGCCACTGGGATCGGCAGCTTCATACAGGCTCTTTTCAATATAGTCTCTCTACAAAGGTAGAATGAACGGCAGGCGCAACGACCGGTCATCCGCCATATGTAGGACCTCCTCGTGATTCCTTTTATTCCCAAAACACACAAGCTGTATCAGTTGCTATTAAGGAAGTTGGTCTAAACGCAAACGCAGAGGGAACGACGTACATGTTGACGTCACACGCTCAGAACACAGGAGAAAGTTTCACGCAACTTGTAACGACAGAATTATAACAACATCAAATTCGCGAAGAAATTAAAAGAACGTAACGTTCAGAGAATACTAACTACCAACGACGGCAGGAGCTTTTTATCTTCCCGTCTGAATATCATACGCCAAAACATGCCTCGTCCTCCTGTTACTTGGTACGGATGAGAAACACTAAGGAAAAAATGTAGATTGGAACAGTTTTTAAGCAGGTTGCTAATGAGAATCGTCATAACAACCAACAGATGCACTAGACAGAATACTTACATGAAGTTTATTAACTGTTTAAAGCCTAGCGGTAACTTTACATACCAACAGATTTAACATTAAAAAATTCTACGTGGTGCCCACATTGCGTTTATGTGTTTTGTACGGATCTCAGAACAAACAGCAACTTTTGCCTTATAAAACATTAAGAGACTGGTTTTTATAACCGAAGTGGAGAGTGTTTACAACGCGGTACGCACTGAGTCCTTATATAAAACAGATACGCTACGTCTTTAAAGGGTTAAAGACTCCTACGTATGTTTCAACAACAAGGTGCCATTCTCAGGGGGTTCATCACAAAGGAATAAAAGAACATCACATCAAGTTGTATGGTTAGAAGACAAGACATTAAAAGGATGACACCTTGTTGTTAAAACATATGTAGGCGTCTTTAATATATATTATACGCGTATCCTATCTAGTGCATTTGTTGGTTGTCACGAAGACTGTGACAAGACGCACGGTGTATATAATAAAGTGTGCTAATGAGAATATTTTAGACCTAAAGAAAGGACGTATTTTAGTACTATTGGTGTATTGGACAAGTACCAACACAAGAGTAATTGCCCATGGCATAATTTTCATGTTCAGTTTGAGGAATATCAGCCAGTACTGAAGTCTCTACCTTAACAGCCCGACACATGGATAGACAAAAACATAGGATTCGTGGTAACATGGAAATATAAAAGAAAAAACTACTTCTTTAGAAGCACATAACCTGTCAATAAGGGCAGAAAATTTTCAACAGTTATTAAAAAAAGATCAGATCATGTCATATTTCAGTGGTTCTCACACTGTATTCCGCGGAACCACAGTCGGGTTACACTGGCTACTTTCAGGCGTACCATAAGCACATTTCCTTCATGATTAAATAGGTGAAAATAATTTTGATAATTTTAAAATGAATTTATTCTCTTCTTCTTTGCGCAAAATCGGCACTGCGTTTGTTTCAAGTGTAAATTATCAATAATAAGAGTTTCGCTCTTCACAAACATGCTAAATATTTTATGCCGTCTGACATAAGTTTTGGGCTGTAAAAAGTTTCATTTCATTTTTCCATCCAAAAAGTGAAACTTGACTTCACATGGGTTATGCGAACATTCAGACCTGGTCACAAGGGTTCCACACGTGTTAAAGAGTTTTAAGACCACCGCCATATTTAGTGCATACATTTCGTTGTTAATAGAAGGAGAAGCAACATAAAGCCCAGAAATGCAGACGAATACAGAACCCCGATTTGTTAGGTGGCAGGCTGACAATAACACAAAAGCGCGAGAGACCTACGAAATACGACATAAAAATGAACGTTTTATGGCTGTGCTCGTGTATAAAAGGAATTACACGCTACACTGTCATAAAACGCAATTTGCATTTGTGAAAGCATTTAAATGTAGTAAAAAGGGTAAAGCAATCCCTGTACAGGCCTGCACAGGCCCTGAGGTTTCCAGAAGGTTGAGGATCCCAGATTTCAACACAATTAACACATGAAGGTGGTAAGGTTGTCAGTTCTACGCACCGGGCACTTTTATCCCGCAGGAAATATTGCTGGTACTCATTTCTGTTAGAGGCCGAGTCGACCCCAGGACCATAGTGCGGCCGACAGGACTATGCCAATGTCGCCATCAGGAATCGAACCCGCGACCTCCCAGCTTGTAGCACAGTGCCTCAACCAACTGCGCCACTGCGTACCCTCATTTAAAGGTAGCATATATTTGAAAACCCCTCTCCGTCCTGTGCAGTAGTTGGCATTTAAACCCCAGAGTAATTGGAGGTTTAAACTGTTTTTGATCGATTTTCGCATGGAAACGTTAACTGCTACGCAATTGTACGTTTAGCGATACTTGAGTTTCTCGCAGCCGTGTCGATTCAGATTCAAGTATTCTGCGATTTACGTCTTGCCGGCTGGTAAACACTTATCGACGCATCAAGACAGTGTACTGTGTTGATCTTCAGGGTCAAGTAATCAAAGAGGAGTCAAGACAGCTTCCATAATAGCTTGACACGGGCCGCGCCCGCATGCAACATCCTTTCCTGCTTACATTCACTTTCATTCTAACATTCTACGCCACAAAACGCAAGCGCTTGGAAAAAGGTTATGACATGTCCCAAGAATCAGTCGTTCGTACACAGCGTCGGTAAGTACTGAACCAAAGGCTGATTAGGCAAAAAGCATCAAGTAATGAGACTCACAGTTATGTTACAATACGTCTGTAATACGGACCTGCAGTACAGTAATGACACATTTTATTCATAAATCTTCAAGTCACTGGGCAATAAAACCTCAAAGAAATGCTTCCATAACTAGTTAACTATATGGAGCAGACTCCTTCCTGAGAAGCTAACAGTTCCTTAGCTACTCAAGAAACTCCCCGCATTTTATGGCAACCGAAGGTTAACTACAGTGTCACATGCAGCCGCCAATTGTCCCCTATCCTAAGCTATACCAATCCTGTGCACGCCCTTCCAACTGACTTCTTGAAGATACAGTACAATATAACCTTCCATCTACACCTGGGTCTTTCAAGTGGTCTCTTTCCTTCACGTTTCCCCACCAAAAACCCTGTATGAAACTCGACGTGCTTCGATTATAGACAGAAAACCACTCTTTGTACATGGAACGCCCATCTGTATAAAAGAAAGCGAATAGAGGAGTGAAATATTCACTGAAAAGGTTACAGCCTTCTGGGATGTGACGCCGTGTAATTTGGTTGCTAGGTACCAACGTGACGCTGCCTCCATGTTCAGGGTTTTTGGAAGATAAAAGTGAGTTACAAAAGGTGTTCGTCGTCAAGTGTAGGTGAAACGCCAGACACACTGAGTTCAGGTGCATAAGATAGCAAGGTTATATGCTCTCAGGGCAGGCCTAGATGAAAGAGACAATCAGTGCCGCATTAATTCCTCATAAATCTTCATACAGTTCGGGGCATCTGAACAAGCAAATGTAACGATCCGTTGAGACGTAACGTAACTAGAGATTGGTGCAACTGACAACAAGCGGCGGGCAACCCATGACTTAATTAGAATTTGTGTCACGCAAGCTGCATGTGTTTATTTCTGCTTTGCATTTCGCTGTCCTCCCATCTGTGGGTTGGCATATCCTACACTTATAAATTAAGGGAAAATGAACGGAGATGTATTAAAGCCAATTAAGCTCCTGTTTTGTGAGAAGTTTTTGCGAGGTCACTGCACTGATTTTACTACAAGTGACTTAACTTGATTATATTTCAACCCGACGGTCAGTAGCAAATGTTTAATTAGCTCCTTCTGAGTAGATAATTTTAATTTCACTGTCGTCACTGGGACGACAGTGGCGTAATTATATTTTCTGCTGCTTGTTTTTGTTCCTCGCTAATTATTAATATTGACAGCTATAAAAAATGCAAAGAATACAAAATGTAGAAAAATACGAATATTAAGGACAAGTATTTTCTTGAATACTAAGTACTTAAGACAGAATACCCGCTGTGTTTTGAAAGAAACAAATAAGGTAAATAACTATCAATCGCCGATCCCAGTGGCCGCGCGGTCTAAGGCCGAGCGCTTGCTGGGATCGTAGGTTCGAATCCCACCAGGGGCATGGATTTTTGTCCCTTGTACAGTGTTTGTGTTGTCAGGCAGAGGTCTCTGCGACGGGCCGATCCCTCATCCAGAGAAGTCCTACAGAATGTGGTGTGTGTTTGAGTGTGATCAAGTGAAAAATCAAAAACTCCTCTACACCTGCTGTGAACAAGCAGGTAGAAGAGGGAAGGACTACGAAACGAGACTATCAACCACAAGTACAGTCAAACTTGGTTATAACGTCACGAAAGGAGTCGAATATCTTCTGTCGTGTTAAACGAGTGTTGTTATAACCGAGGAGAATAATGTAATAGTTAACAGTGAGGAATTAATTTGCACCACAGAATATATGACACAATACGCGAGGTGTCGTATAAACCGATATCTTTATAACAGGGGTTAGGTTGTACTTTATTAGACAATTCTTTTCATTGTCTGAAGCGTCGGCGCTACAATTTTCCACTTAATAAAGCGTCACCAGGCATTAGTAAGAAACTTGGAACAGAGAGAAAAAAAAAACAACAAAGTTACAGAAATACCCCAAGTTGTTGAGCCGTAAACCCCGAACATACTCCAGTCATCGCTAAAGACATATCCGGAGCTACTGCAAATGGATCGTGCTTCATTACACAGAACATGCACGTTTTCGACGTGTGCCAGCGGATAGAATCCCAAGTCGGCTACCTTTTACTATCTAAGTGCATATTCATGTCTATTTCTCCGGAACTTCAGCAGCTTTCTAACCCAGGCCTTTGGTGCCAACTTCTAATTCAAACACTGAACACATCTTTCCGTAACCCCCATGGTAATTGCACAGAGCCGATCCCAATGGCCGCGCGGTCTAAGGCGTGGGTCTTCGTCCGTTCGCGTTCTGGGATTGTGGGTTCGAATCCTGCCACGGGCATGGATGTCTGTCTCTTGTGAGTGTTGTGTGTTATCAGGTAGAGGTCTCTGCGACGGGCCGATCACTCGTCCAGAGGAGTCCTACCGAGTGTGGTGTGTCTGAGTGTGATCGTGAAGCCTCGACAGTGAGGAGGCCCTGGCCCTCTAGGGGCTGCTGCACCATGGGAAAAAAATGCACACAAGTCGTACAAGACATCTCGTCAAATATACTTAACTGCGTATGCACTTTGTGACTGGGTTCGAAGCCCGGTGCAAGCAGAAATGTTTGTCGCCACCATTCCCAAAGGGGACACATAGCCTCTTGTCCAGACAGTATCAACCAATAGCTGTATATCCCTGGCAGAAGATGGCGGGGAGACAGGAGAAGTGCATATAGGGTTCTGGCGGGAAAACGTGATGGAAAGAACCCACTTGGAAGACATAAGCGAAAATAGAAGATTAATATTTAAATGGATATTCAAGAAGTGGGATGGGGGGCATGGGACGGATTGGTCTGTCTCAGGATAGTAACAGATAGTGGGCTCTTGGGAATGCGTGACGAAACTTAGGGTTCCATAAACCGTGGGGACTTTCTTGACTAGCTGAGGATCGATTAAGGTTCTGAGGAAGGACTCTGTTCCATGGAGTTAGTTAGTTAGTTAGTTAGTTAGTTAGTTAGTTAGTTAGTTAGTTAGTTAGTTAGTTAGTTAGTTAGAAGCAGGCGGGCGTGAGTCTAACCATCAGTTATGCAGACGCTACACGTCGGCTGGAATTTAGAAATATACAGCTGGCCACATGATATACGGTTGATGATAATTCGTGAACAATACAAGAGCCCACACGCTGCAGCTTCCATAGTGAAGCTGTCTGTGCAGAACTGCAAGATGTGCCGGGCACACACCTGCTTAATTCCGAGGCCCCTTCAAGCGTGTCGCACCACGAAATGTCACCATAAAGGGAGTGCTTAATTTTTAGGCACCTGTACAAAATTGCGAAAAGCGACTATTAGCTTCGTCGTATACGCCTGTCTGTTTGTCTGTCTATCCGTCAGCCCGCCCCCATGGAACAACTCTGCTCCCACTGGTTGGATTTTCATGAAATTTGATATTTGAGTATCTTTCGGAAACCTGTCAAGGAAGATCAAGTTTTCTTTAAATCTGACAAAAATAACGGGTACTTTACATGAATACCTATGTACATTTATGGTAGTGTCTCGCATAATTATTCTTAAGATGAAAAATTTTTCATACATAAGTTGTAGAGAGAATCAAAACACACATTTTCTGTTTAGTATTTTTTCCTCGAAAATCGCGCCGTTTATGAGATAATATGTTACAGCCGAACAGGCCACAGATGACAATATAATACAGCGCATGCGCTTTGCTTGGTGGGTAACAAACGCTATACACACACACACGTATTCAGAATATGTAATACTTCTTGCTTTCCCCGCCCACACTGGTTACGCGAACGCGCTTCAATATTACTTCTATATGCACACTGCCTGTGTTGTTTATTAGAATACCTACAGTACTGTGTTACAAGTGTAAACGATCTCGGAAATCACACCTATGACCCCCCAAACGCGCAGGAGATGCAATAACTAACATGGTCTTCCAATGTCGCGGGGGGCCCCCCGACTAATTGTAATCCTTCCCAACTGCATTCTTCACAATCAACCTGACATCAATCACAGTTTTCATAAGCTTCACAGAGAAAGGAGAATAGGAACCAAAGCAGCATGGAGCTAGCAAGAAGACAGAGCGGGCGTCAAGATAAAAGGAAAATGCAACTGGAATCATGATGGTCCCACCAGTGGACTGTAACGAAGTCCATTATAAACATAATACGTTTATTGTTCTGTATAATATAACAACATTATGCAAGAACATTGGTCACTGCCATCTAGGACCTGCGATTCGAACCCTGGATCAATCACTGTACAGATAGTAGCAGAGATAGCTTTCTGCCTGAGTACACAAGCAGGGTAGCACGGATTGTACTGACGGATACGGGATCAACTGCAGGCAGAGATAAAATACTTCTTGTACTGACGTACAAAGGACAGCATACATCAGGCCTAGGTTGACTGAACTGTCACGTCTTTGTTCCGTTTAACCCTTTAAAGACGAAGCGTGTCTGTTTTATATAAGGACTCAGTGCGTACCGCGCTGTAAACACTCTCCACTTCGGTTATAAAAACCAGTCTCTTAATGTTTTATAAGGCAAAAGTTGCTGTTTGTTCTGAGATCCGTACAAAACACATAAACGCAATGTGGGCAACACGTAGAATTTTTTAATGTTAAACCTGGTGGTGTGTAAAGTTACCGCTAGGCTTTAAAAGATTTAAGGAATGTATGCAACAATTTCGCTAATCTTATTAACCTGTTGCACAGGGCACTAAAACTGGTTCTATTCAGCTCCAGTTTCTGCAGTAAAATGTTAAGATTAGACGTTTTATTTTCTATACAAATTTCTCGATGAATCATGTTACTTGCTCCAATACGTTTAATACGCGGCATGATGGGTTGAAAATATTCAGCACAGAATAAAATTATAGGCTGCACTTTACAATGAAGTAACCCGCCATTTCGCATCAAATGTTACGAAGAAAGGCAACATATGAAAAAGCAAGAAACAAGATAAGCAGTTTTTATGCCATCCGTATTCCATCCAATGTATTGATTATACAGTATTTAATCCAACAAATTGCACAATACACAAAAAATAATCATTCGATACTTATGTACCTCCTACATGTTTCGACTTCTACAAGGTCACCATCAGGGAGGTATATACAGAGCCTACAACAAATTCAGTCAAAGATGTATGTGTAGAGTTAAATACAATATTTGTACTATCAATTGAAATTGCTTAAAACGTTTAAAATACAAACCAGTTAACGGACATTTTACAATTTTGAATTTTACCTTCTATTGCCGACAGATATATGTCAGTTTGTCACCTTCAGTGAAAGGAATTTTCAAATAAATAATATAAGCCCTAGTACTTAGCAGAACTTAGTGCCTCAAAGTATTAACCTTTTAAAGCCTAGCGGTAACTTTACATACTACCAGGTTTAACATTAAAAAATTCTACGTGGTGCCCACATTGCGTTTATGTGTTCTGTACGGATCTCAGAACAAACAGCAACTTTTGCCTTATAAAACATTAAGAGACTGATTTTTATAACCGAAGTGGAGAGTGTTTACAGCGCGGTACGCACTGAGTCCTTATATAAAACAGATACGCTTCGTCTTTAAAGGGTTAATACAAGTTCACACAGTGGCGCCTATACCATATGATGATGAATGATATAACAAATTGTTGTACTCATGAAAGTGAAAGGGTGAGGGGAAAAGCACCTGTAACATGCTTGAAGCTGTCATGGCGGCATCTCGAGATGGCATTTCGACTGAGTGAAAAGTGAACCTGACGCCTCTTGAACAAAGGGCGACGCATTACCTCGTTATTATTCCCTCTTGTAAGACCGAATGTTGGAGCAGAAGTTCTCTCGTAATGCAATACAACATCAAAAACAGCTCACGTTAAATCACCACCTGCCACCTCGAAGACACCGGCGTTCCCACTGTGGCAACGCACGGGAACGCACAAGCAAAATGGGAGAGATATTAAAATAATGCCTTCAGTATGGCGCTACTCTTCGGTTTTTGTCTAAGGAAAGGCGTACAGTCTGAACACAGTTCGAACAAGAAGCTGGCATAGTGGCCCAAGAACGGAAAGAATGGAGAAGGACCGTGCTGGAATCTAACGTCCTCGACGGACTGAACAGCTCGATGACGAGAAGCATGAGAAGGAGGAGGAGGAAGAGGAGGAGGAAGAGGCGGAGGAGGAAGAGGAGGAAGAAGAGGCGGAGGAGGAGGAGGAGGAAGAGGCGGAGGAGGAGAAGAGGCGGAGGAGGAGGAAGCGGAGGAGGAGGAAGAGGCGGAGAAGGAGGACGAGGAGGAGGAAGAAGAGGAGGAAGAGGCGGAGGAGGAAGAGGCGGAGGAAGAGGAGGAAGAGGCGGAGGAAGAGGCGGAGGAGGAGGAGGAAGAGGCGGAGGAGGAGGAGGAAGAGGCGGAGGAGGAAGAGGAGGAGGAAGAGGCGGAGGAGGAGGAAGAGGAGGAGGAGGAGGAAGAGGCGGAGGAGGAGGAAGAGGCGGAAGAGGCGGAGGAGGAGGAAGAGGCGGAGGAGGAGGAAGAGGAGGAGGAAGAGGCTCTGGGCCCGCGCAGTCACTTCTTCAGCGGGTACCGGGCGTTTTTCGTGGCAGTAAAGCGGCCGGTATGTCAAGTGACCAGTCATCTCCATCCGTTGCAGGAGTTACAAAACACGTGGAGCTGTACCTCCACTCTCCACGCCTACATGGCGTGCACAGACATGTTACCGTCACCTTGTAAGATATACAATTCTTCACCCACTCTCTCTCTCTCTCCCCCCCCCCCCCCCCATCCCCGGGCCTCCACAGGCTCTATGGTCCATGCAGGACTGTTGGTCTCCTTCAGGATCAATTTCCAGGCGTCTCTATCCCTAGCAATTTTCCTCCAGGCTCTAACACCCATTTTCTTCATGTCATTTTCAACATAAGATATACAATGATGTTCATTTAATTTCTCACCAAGCGGGACTGTTTGTCAATCGTTCGCAAACCGGAAATCATATTTCTCTTCTTTGCAAAATATTTTTCTTCCTTTTCCACAGAGATGATTGTAGCAAAGGTGCGACAGACTTCAAAAGTTCTGAGTACAACGTGCGTGCACAATTTAAACGCCCCTTAATTGTCACGCTCTGCACTACAAACCAGAAGGACGCGGGTTCGATTCCCGATGGTGACATTTTTCATTGACATAATCCTTCCGGTCGCACTATGGCCACGGAGTCGACTCAGCCTCCAACAGAAATGAGTACTAGGAATATTTCCTGGGGGGTAAAGGCGGCCGGTGCGTAGGGCTGATAACCTTACCACCTTCATATGCCGACTGTCTAGAAATCTGGGAGCCTCAACCTCGTGGAAACCTAACGGTCTGTCCGGGCCTGTAATGGGATTGCTTTACTTTACCTTAAGTTTCACACAATGTATTGTCAGTATAGATCCAAATCCCACGGCTTTGTATTGACCTACAGGACCGACAATAACACTTTAAAGACGAAGCGTATCTGTTTTATATAAGGACTCAGTGCGTACCGCGCTGTAAACACTCTCCACTTCAGTTATAAAAACCAGTCTCTTAATGTTTTATAAGGCAAAAGTTGCTGTTTGTTCTGAGATCCGTACAAAACACATAAACGCAATGTGGGCACCACGTAGAATTTTTTAATGTTAAACCTGGTGGTACGTAAAGTTACCGCTAGGCTTTAAAAGGTTAAGCA
The DNA here is from genome assembly GCA_013340265.1 of Coptotermes formosanus. Classification (NCBI taxonomy): domain Eukaryota; kingdom Metazoa; phylum Arthropoda; class Insecta; order Blattodea; family Rhinotermitidae; genus Coptotermes; species Coptotermes formosanus. Next base: position 398,060 of record BLKM01000555.1, on the reverse strand, counting down.
AATTGGTCACTTCGTTCAGAAGTTGTCTCGAGTCTAAACAGACGTATAGACAGTACACACTGCCTGTAATAAGCATAAACATTAACACTGCATACTCGTACGCTTAAAGGCACGTATCATTCATGTTACTGAGCGTCAATTACACAGTAACACACAGAGCAGAGGGAAGGGCAAGAGAAAGCAATGGCCCGCAGGAACACCAGTAATATGTTCCACTGCGACCGGATTCTCGAGGCTGAATACTGTTGCTGGAATTTGTGTTAGTGCAACATGTCAAATTCAGTACGCACTTTTTTTTTATGTGTGTGGGGTATTCATACACGTGGGTTGGTCACATCTCGCGTAGGAACTGCCTTCTGGAACACGTTACTGAACGAAAGAAGGAATGAGCAGACGAGGAAAAAGACGTAAGCAAGTACTTGGTAACCTTAAATAAAGGAAAATATATTGTAAATTGAAAGAGGAAGCACTAGATCGCATTCTGTGAAGAACTCGCTTTGGGGACCTGTCCCGAGACAGACTACAGAATGAATGAATGAATGAATGAATGAATGAATGAATGAATGAATGAATGAATGAATGAATGAATGAATGAATGAATTTGTACACGACGTAGCGAATTAACTTACACATTTCTGATTGTATTACCCTTCAAGTTTCATACCATATATCAACCAAAAATTAAATGTCAGTTGCAGAAATTTTCTAAATTTACCTGCTACATATTATTCGTGTTTTACAACGTGCTATGCCTGGTGTAGGGACGAAATATAAAAAATTGTTCAGAGGAATTTTATTCAAATATTACCTAAGTTAATTTTAATATATTAATAGAGAGCTAATTTAAATCCCCATTTTGTATACTAAGGACCAGATTATTTTAAGGCGAGTTGTTTATAGCTACGCAATTTAACGTCCACCTGGCCCACATTATAAACTAGTGATGACTGTTATAGATATTCAAATCATACAAGAAATTACCCACAGTGGGTGGGTAACAATCTACTGCCTTCTCTGAAAACATACAGAGGTGAATTTAAAGTTAACGCAAGGTCCCTGTGCACCAATTTCTTCATGCCACCAGTATGGTGCATTGGATTTGGTGGTGGCTCCTCGATTTTTGGTGAACTTTTGGACTTCTGATTGAAGAGTAAATCCAAATCCCCACACACCTTTCACAGCAATTTTTATTAAATAAGCAAAGGAACACCTCTAACCTTACGGTTGTTATACAAATTTTTGTAAAGCTTCTGGCGCCACAAAATATTGCTATCTCCCTGTGACACTGCTACCTATAACTGTCTGCCCCCGGTACAACCTGTTCGCCATTCATACCTGTCACATTACTTTATTTGTCCGTACGGAATTGAAGGCAGTCACGAACCTGTTAATAATATTGATTACGTCAAATAAATCACTCAGCAGTCTGAGACAATCCATGCTGGCAACCCATGTTCAGTCCAGCGTTCGATAAATTGAGATCACGGCCGCTGGGAGGATAATCATCATCAGTACAGATATCGGAGGACTTTTTAATGACTGTGATATTAATTAGGAGCTCTTAAAAGCCACTTTACTTGCATCTACTTTATGACAAGACCCTTGAAGATATACAAATGAAGACGCAACATACCCTGTCACAATCACATAATGGCGGGGACTTAGGTTAAAGGTAAAGATAAGTAAAGGTATATTTCTGCTTAATTAAGTATTTTGTCATGAAGACATAAGGGGAAGTGGAGGTAACTCTCCACCTATTCTTAACCACTGCAGTTGATGTACCTTAGCAATTAAAGAGTGAACGTACTTTTAAATGAAAGTAGAATCGAAACGTGGATAATATTTACCTTAATGCAATAAGGCCACCAATACATACAACACACGTTCGGTTGGCGTATGTGTTGGTGAAATTTTTCGGTATTTCGACTTCTCAGTATATATAACTAGTACATTAGGTACTATGGTGCGACAGCCCCTATTGGGCCAGGGCCTCCTCACTATCGAGGCTTCACGATCACACTCGGACATATCACATTCGGTGGGATTCCTCTAAACGGCTGATCGGCCCGACGCAGAGATCTCTACATGATAACACAGAACACTCTTAAGAGACAAGATATCCATTCCCCCGGCGTGATTCGAATTCGCAATCTCAGCAAGCGAACGGTAGAAGACCCACGCCTTAGACAGCGTGGCCAATGAATGAGATCGGTATTTAACCCTTTAAAGGCGAAGCGTATCTGTTTTATATAAGGATTCAATGCGTACCGCGCTGTAAACACTCTCCACCTCGGTTATACAAAACCAATCTGTTGATGTGGTATAAGGCAAAAGCTGCCGATAATTCTGAGACCCACACAAAACACACAAGTGCGATGTAAGCACCATGTACAGTTTTTGAATGTTAAACAGGGTGGTACGTAAAGTTACCGCTAGGTTTTAAAAGGTTAATACTATTACACTGTAAATAGTGTAACGTACAACCATGAAATTTCTCTCTAAAAATTATCAATTAATATCAAAATTGAAGCAGTTCCTAACACGTAATTTAAAATTGAGGCATCAGTTAAGATCACGCATAAATTAAATCAGTTTTCCTGGTGCCTGTTGATGGACATTTGAATCTTCAGCCGAACTGAAACACGGCAACTCATCCAGTGTTGTCTGACTTCGGTGCTGTAAAATCATCCAGGTACAAAAAGAAATCATAAGGAAATTCTACGGTCAGGTTTTCCTTCTGAGGCCCTCAAGGATGGGTTGACTCCTCTGGGAAAACTGTCAACCTGCAGACTGCAAGACGGGTCCGGCCCCACAACTCTCCATCTGGACGCCATAATTTCAAATAGACCCTACCTTTGTTAGCGCCAATTTATTCGCAAATGGATCTTACGTGTGTCCAATAGCTGCAAATAATTTTCACTAAAAAACCTCTTTTCTATTCTCTTTAAAAACCTATGATTCTTCATGAGGAATAGACCTACATGTGTGTCTGAGATAATATTCCTTCTGAGGCGGTAACATACGCTTTCAGACCAGTAAAACTGTATGAAATCGATAACACATATCCGTGTACATCCTCATACACCTGATTCCCTGAGCGAAGAAGCAGAAATCAAATACATTTTACGAAATACAGATCACTGATCTTATGAGACCCTTGGATGCGCTTTGTACACTATACAGAGTGTCTGGAAATTTCACTGACAAAATTCTAGTGTTTGTTTACTACTCATTTGTAAGCACAAAATTCGATGTTGGCACATCCATATGATACCTGCCAATGGTCCCGGCAGTTTGTGCGTGTCCGCACTATCACCGGACAGTGAGGACACACGCGGAAGTAACAGAGGGGTAGAAGCGGCACAAGCTGCAGTTACTAAACGCCTAGCGGTATGCAACCCAACCGTCACGTAGATGTGGCCGCTTAAAGCACGCACACCAATTATTGAGGCGCTGTTTTATATCCTGCAAGCGGCTAAGAAATATTGTGTGGTGATGGGTTTATGGACTTTATCCATCGTCCGAAGAGTAAAATATTAAAAATATTAAAAAATTAAAATCACAACGTTTCGGAAGCTGGCTGTGCTTCCGTCCTCGGGTGAATGGAGGGGGAAAAAGACGAACACCTGTTTTGTTGGGCCCCTTAGACAGACTAGGTGTTCTTCTCTTCTCCCCCTCCATTCATCTCAGGACGGAAGCACAGCCAGCTTCCGAAACGCTGTTATTGTAATTTTTTAATACCTTAATATTTTACTCGTCGGACGATGGATAAAGTCCATAAACCCATCACCACACAATATTATACACCATCGTCAAAACCCTTTAGAATTTGGCTAAGAAATACTTTAAAACTACTACAAAGTTCGAATACTCTGAATAGACGCTAAAAAATAAAAAGTCTGCATGTACAATGCAATAAAGAGCTCTCTAAATTCGTGGAATGCCTGTACAGTTCAGTCCACACTCGTCTGTCTTTACGTTACGTGTCTTAACCCTTTAAAGACGAAGCGTATCTGTTTTACATAAGGACTCAGTGCGTACCGCGCTGTAAACACTCTCCACTTCGGTTATAAAAACCAATCTCTTAATGTTTTATAAGGCAAAAGTTGCTGTTTGTTCTGAGATCCGTACAAAACACATAAACGCAATGTGGGCACCATGTAGAATTTTTTAATGTTAAACCTGGTGGTACGTAAAGTTACCGCTAGGCTTTAAAAGGTTAAAACGCAGAGACTATAACGTAACGTAGTATAATTTTGCCTTTTCCTTTGTATGGGCGTGAAAGTTGGTCTCTTACATTAGGGAAAGAACATTGCCTGACGGCGTTCGAGAACAGCGTGCTGACGAAGATATTTGGATGTGAGAGGGAAGTAAGAGGAGGAGGTAGAACAGTGCATAAAGGGAGCTTCATAACTTTACTGCGCAATAAATACTGCCACGGTAATCAAAAAAGGCACGTGGGAGAAGAAAAATGTGTAGTCTACATGGCTTTTGTGGAAAGCCTGATGGAAAGAGACCACTTGGAAGACCTAGGCGTAGATTGGAGGATAATATTAAAATGAGATTTTAATATGATGGGAGGCAAAAAACTGGAATGATCTGACTTAGGATAAGGAAAAGTGCCGGGTTCTTGTAACAACGATAACAAACTTTTGGGTCCCGCAAAACGCGCGGAAATTTCACGGCTAGACGAGGAACTATCAGCTTCTCAACAATGACTTTGCTCCATGCAGTGTTCAGTTTGTAGTTTACTCTGCAGTGACGTCAGAAGGCGGCATTCGAGCAGCTGTAATCCAAAAATTGTTGGCGGGGATCCGAAACATTTTGAATTTGCGAGAAGGTATCACAGTGTGTTCTGTTTCTATAATCATATTCCATCCCATATCCTTACACAGTCCGTGACAGTGCCGAGTCTGCACGTATCTTGGATATTGACCTATATGAATGCAGATACACCGATATCGTGTTTCATGTTTACCTATGAATAGCGAAGAAGCTATACAACCTTGTCGTAAATTCCCCGAACATTCAATATAGGATACAGGAGGCCACATAGGGAGACAAGCACGAGATGTGAGCTGGGTCACTGAGCATGTGGGGTCAACGCGCCCGTTCAAAACATTCCTGCAGGAACAAGTCACAAGTAACAATAAATGTTTTGACAGCAAAAAAAATCTACAGCTGAACAGACATGCCGTGTCCACGAAGGCACACTAAAATAAGCAACACTCTGCTGGACGACTATTGGCTTCCTAGGATTACAAAAACAGGTTTGGATACACCGTTAACCCTTTGGAGTCCAGTGGTTACAATACGCACCACCAGTTCACATTCAAAACTCCTACATTCTGCACACGTAATGTATTTACGTGTCTCTACGATTCCGGCAACAAAGTGAGATTATTTCCCTACACATAATTAACAGACTGTTTTTATAACGCCAGCGGAATGTGTTCACTGCGCGGTACGAACTAAACCTTTAACCCTTTAAAGACGAAGCGTATCTGTTTTATATAAGGACTCAGTGCGTACCGCGCTGTAAACACTCTCCACTTCGGTTATAAAAACCGGTCTCTTAATGTTTTATAAGGCAAAAGTTGCTGTTTGTTCTGAGATCCGTACAAAACACATAAACACAATGTGGGCACCACGTAGAATTTTTTAATGTTAAACCTGGTCGTATGTAAAGTTAACGCTAGGCTTTAAAGGGTTAAATATAATTCAGGAAAAAATAAGTCTTTAAAGGGTTCATTGAAAAAATATTTAGTCAGAATTGTGCACACAGTCTCTTTTGAAATAAAACTACATTAATTAAGTTTCAATATTTCATAACTTAACGCTCTACTGTGAAATGGTGGGGTCTCCAGTTCGAATCTTGGTACGGGGTTATTTCGCGGATTGCACGGGTCATTCGGCCGATTAATTAGTACTCATAAACATGTTACGGTTTGTTGCCGCGTTAATACATTTCGTTTCATAAATTTTGGCTGAATCAAAAGCATAGTGGTCTTTTACTTTTGTCGCTTTAATCCCTCACATATTTGCGCCACAGCCGTCTTAACCCGTGTTCATGTAATTTGTACTTGACTGCATGCGTAACCATAACACAGCCTGCGACACAAATACTGCAAGACATTCCAAACTGCATATGGCTTGGAGTATTCAACTTGCGTTTTCGTTCTAGAAACCCAGAAATCCTGGCGTTTTCAGCAGATGCACAAACACCCTGAAACGGTCTCAAACGTCCATAACAGACGTCAACAACGTGTTATTTTAGCACAGAACTTGGCGGGAACACCCATCTACTGACACTTCGCTGGTTCATTGCCGTGCCGATAGCCGTTGCACCAGACACAAACCCCACGACGTACAGTGCAGACAAGCAACGGGTTTGCTATGACAGGTTATTATCGAAGATCACTGTCGAACGTGAAAGGACGTAGAGAACGCGTCCTATTGCAGCCAGTATATACTAGACAGTGCCGTAAGCTACGAGAAAACAAAACGCCTACACCAAAACTACGATGGAACCACAAAATACTAAAGGTTATTTTCTGTAACGTAGCGAAGTGACTGGATATAGAACACGAGTACAACCTACTTTGGGAAGAAGACTGTATCTTTTGATAAACTACTGTCGCCGTCCTTATCGCAACCTACAGAGTTCGGGACAGATTACATGTGCCTTCACACCTTGGTTTCAAGGGTGAAGGGTGAGAAGTGAGGTGCACGGACTAGTTCTGATGTTGAAGCATCGGAAGTTTTCTCAGGGTCTTAACCTTTTAAAGCCTAGCGGTAACTTTACGTACCGCCAGGTTTAACATCAAAAAATTCTACGTGGTGCCCACATTGCGTTTATGTGTTTTGTACAGATCTCAGAACAAACAGCAACTTTTGCCTTATAAAACATTAAGAGATTGGTTTTTATAACCGAAGTGGAGAGTGTTTACAGCGCGGTACGCACTGAGTCCTTATATAAAACAGGTACGCTTCGTCTTTAAAGGGTTAAAAAATTATACGTGGTGCCCACATTGCGTTTATGTGTTTTGTACGGATCTCAGAACAAACAGCAACTTTTGCCTTATAAAACATTAAGAGACTGGTTTTTATAACCGCAGTGGAGAGTGTTTACAGCGCGGTACGCACTGAGTCCTTATATAAAACAGATACGCTTCGTCTTTAAACGGTTAATGGGATGTCTCGGCTAGCGTCATCGATGTCGTCCTAAGAAACACTCAGCACCAGGAAGAAGTACTTTGCATGTACTGATGATTCATAGGAACATATCAGACGTGGTTATTGCCCTCAGAACTACGTTCTACTCTGCAGTATGCCCCAGCGCCTGACCGCTGTCTCTACATTCTGATCAGTCCGATAAATGTCTCATTACTGATTTATCACCTTCAGACCACACTCTCTGCACTCCATCTCGTCTGTTTCTAAATTCCGAACACCTGTCTGTCCTTCCATCTCTCTCGTTATCCAGGGGTGACATCTCTGACAAACGTCTTCGGCTTCTGTGATTGGTTGGACAACGGAAGAGTGTCTTCAGTCGTTCGCTGAGCAGTTTCTAGGAGATTTTACCTAATTCTTATTAGTTAAAATTTAAGTAATTTTCCTGCTGGAATAAACGCCCACAAAGAACAAAACTGGTAAAGTTACATACGGCTCGGTTCAGAGGTTAAATTATAAATTTGTCGACATGGAATTTGGCACTCTGTAAGCGAAACTCAGAATGGTCTGGTTTCTGTGACGAATGCCATAACTGCCACGATAGGGAAACACGTGATATCCTAGAGGGTAGGGCTCACAATACCGGTCAAAATCTTAATACGGGTATTTCAGTATTTTTAATTTATGAAACCGGGATAAACACTTTTCTCAATAAATTTTGATGACAATTAGGTGGAATGACGCGAGGAAAAAACAAGTAATTACTTGGATTCTTGTTTTAAACCAACTTATTGCAACAATAAATATTCTGACAAAAATTATTAAAAATACAGTTCTTCTGAAAAAAAAACTCGTATAATTGATAGACGGGTCTCCGCATCAGGTGACAACAGTGCGCTACAATTCCAGGAAAAGCCGTCGGTGGGTTTTGTGTCTTATCTTGGTGATATGTATGTCATGCCTGTCCGTCACACATTGTTATCAAACGGCTTCGCTAACAGAAAAATATTTGTAGATTTGTATAATGTAACAATCTAGGAATTATTAACACGCAATATTTAATATGTACCATGTCCGTGCACTGTATTATACGAAATAATAACACCAACTAATGCACCAAAAATACATATAATTTTATTCTTAAAAGTCTCCTACATGTTTCGGCCCTGCTGGGGCATCTTCAGGGAGAATAATACTGATACACTATGGTTGCGTTTATATAGTTAGGTGCGAATGTGCCCTGGGCTTCATTCTCCGTTTGAGAGGTGTCGCGTACCCCCAGGGCATATTCGAACTTAACTATATAAACGCAACCATAGTGTATCAATATTATTCTCCCTGAAGATGGCCCAGCAGGGCCGAAGCATGTAGGAGATTTTTAAGAATAAAACCGTATGTATTTTTGGTGCATTAGTTGGTGTTGTTATTACGCAATATTTACTTTGTCTTGTGCGTGCAACAGAGTGTCCAGTACACCAGATTTGAGTGTCATGACGTTTTTAGGTTCCCGTTACATTTGTACGGTGCACAACAATTCCTGAGTTGCAAATTCAGTAACATTAGAGATTTTTTGTTGTCGATTTTGTAATCTTTATGTGAATAAATCATAAAGAGTTTTTTTTAAATTAGTACTGAAAACCCGGTATTTTTGTATCAATACCGGTATTTGGGATGCCGGGATCACGGTATTGTAAGCCCTACTAGAGGGCCGGAAGTTCCTGCCCCAGGTAGGGTGCGGACGCCGCTGCGGAGAAGGATATATGCGCTTTCAGCAAAGTCAAACAAAAACGTACAGTATTTCCTTTTCTCATGCTGAGGGGCGGTCTGACTGCGATTCGAACCAAATTCAATGTTCGGCTAAAGAACAGTTTAAAATAAAAACAATAGAGCATTACAGCGAGCTTGCTTTCTTGCTTCCGAAAGTCAATTCGAGGGGATCAGTACCGCTAGGTTCGGGGGTTCCCCTCAGTCCCTTCCCCAAAGACAGCTGCCGTCCTTTCCTCTTATACACATTATATGGTACAACTTTAAATGCACAGAAGCGTTTCTTCTTTTGTACTGTCACAGGTTACAACTGCTACCATTTTTTAGTGGAGTTCATCCCCTTATTTCGTGACATTTCAATATTACTATATGTACTGCCATCGAACATAACTACTCTTTGTTGCTTGCATCAATAATGCTACACGCTTCGGCCCTTCTGATTCACCACCATCACGCATATAAATACACATCTAAAACACAAGTATGTATGCAAGCTGAATATTATTAATTTTCGAGCTTACAAGTTTGTGTAGAAGATAAACACTCGCCACTTTATGCTACACACAATATAAAAACAAGATTTTAAAACCTGTGGGCTCATAAATTAACCTTTTAAAGCCTAGCGGTAACTTTACATACCACCAGGTTTAACATTAAAAAATTCTACGTGGTGCCCACATTGCGTTTATGTGTTTTGTACGGATCTCAGAACAAACAGCAACTTTTGCCTTATAAAACATTAAGAGATTGGTTTTTATAACCGAAGTGGAGAGTGTTTACAGTGCGGTACGCACTGAGTCCTTATATAAAACAGATACGTTTCGTCTTTAAAGGGTTAATAATATTCAACTTGCATGCACATAATTGTGTTTTAGATATGCATTTTTATGTCTGATAATGTTCCATGTGGAGGTAGAAACATGTAGCAGAATTACTGATATAAGCAATAACGAGTTATGTCCCACAGCAACGCAGTCAGTTACACTGAAAACTGCTACCGCCACTGTCACCTTACGTGACACGGAAGTCGACTGTCAAAATGCTGAAGCAATTTTATATGAAGGAAGTATATTCTAAAGAAAAAGAAGGCAGGCTATGTACCTCGTGACGCTTCTACAGACAGACTTCTAAATAACATTTTTCTGAACAAGACATTAATGGTCTGGTGAACCGTCAAATCAACTCACGGCTATGGCGACGAATGACAAAGGAACTACGCTGAATTTGACGGAATCAAAGAGAAATTTTAGGGGTTTGTTCAGCGACGCAGGGAGTACCTATAACATAAAATGTCGATAGTATGTGTATGAGTGGCCATGAATACGGGAACGCCAGAGAAAAGGGGAGAAGCATGAAGTATTTGGAGAAAAACATGTCCGGTGCCACTACGTTCAAAACAGATCGCACGTGTAATGTGCCAAAACAAATCCTACTGTATCACATCTCGCCCTTGTGTGCCTATCGTCTCTATGATACAAACACGTGACTGATTTTACCGTACAGTTTATTTCACTACACTCTTTGCCAATATGGGCTTTAACGCAGCCTGCCACAGACAAATTTATAAATGTTAAACTTCATCACCTGTTTCTAAAACTTTGTACGTACAGGACGTTCTATATGCGTGTCATAAATTTTGTAGGTTAAATTAAATTTACCCAAATTATCCAATATTTACAATTCCCCTTTTAAACATCATCACTTGCCTACAAGACTAGAGCTTAGTTATTCTACGAGAGAAGCAATTATGGCCTAGCACAACAACAAATTTCAACTCACTGAAAAATAAATTCCAGTTCTTCCAACATACACTGGTCCTTTACAGAACATGAAACACTGAACACACGCTACAACAGAGGCGGACCGCACACCGTCGGCAACACATCCTACCACATCCGCATTCGAAACGCGACTGACAAGCAAACGGGACTACAGGAGGCAATGGAGAAAGTACACACATAGACAGAAAAAAAAAAAAGGGACCGCCGCGACAGAGACGGCACGATCCGGTGTGCAGAGGTGGCGCTTTTATACGAAGATATCCGGAAATAACCGAAGCGTGTTCTGAGCGCAAACACGCTCGAAACTTGGCCATATGTAGGATATGTATAATTAAGCTATACACACACACACACACAGCAAAGTAAGCGCCGCTGTATTTTGAAAGAACATTAGCAATAGACAGTGCAAATGTTGAAATAATTGCATGCTGATGATAAATAATGGAAAACGTATGACGGACAAGTGAAGTTTTAACTCCAACAAATTACAGTACCTAAAGAAGGGCTCTGCATCATCCAGCTAGCAAAAACGTTAAGTACCGCACACTAATACGAACACAAAGAAAAACAGACATCTTGTTTTTACACAAAACCCTGTTTCTCAAAGAAATATCTTTCAAATGAAATAGGAATTTTAATATGTTATTGAATTAACCAGTATTACTCGCAATTCCTACGACAAATAATTTTGGCAAATGACAACGCCAGCACTCGTCAGAACACGTGCACTTATTAACAAGGATTATTATTAAAATACTTGCCTGATTATTTGGTTATTTAAACAACTCCGCTTCGACTGCAGAAGCCAGTCTTAAATAGGATAGGACGTTGTTCGTAGCCGATCCCAGCAGCCGCGCGGTCTAAGGCGTAGGTCTGCGGCCGATCGATTGCTGGGATCGTGGGTTCGAATCCCACCGCGGGCATGGATGTTTGTCTCTTGTACAGTGTTTGTGTTGTCACGTAGAGGTCTCTGCGACGGGCCGATCCCTCGTCCAGAGGAGTCCTACCGACTGTGGTGTGTGTCTCAGTGATCAAGTGAAAATAAACAACCTCGACACCTGCTGTGAGTAGGTATAAGAGGTCATTTACGAAACTACGTTGCTCGTAAATGACGAGTAATTGGTGATATGAACTGAGGTCGTGGAGGCCTGTTCCTAAACAGACTAAGCCAAATTCAACGTTGCTTTAACACAGATAATGATGTGTTTTAGAAAAACTTTTCTTTGCGAGTTTTTTTGCATGGTTTACTACGTGTTTCGGCCTTATCAGGGCATTTTGAAGTCATCCATCCTGTATTATCTGCTATTATTGTTTACATCTTAGTGCGACTCTTTAATTTTTAACTTTAAAAAACAGTCAAAACAATTCACGGTAATCTGCTTAAGCTAAATTTCAGCCGTACTGACAATCATGTCGATACACACTACTGACACTCATTATGAAACAGTATACACGTGGCTTAAAAACTACAACAATAATTGCACAACAATATTTAAGCCATGAGTGTACTGTTTTGTAACCACTGCCACTACTGTATATTGGCAAGACTGGTAATATGGTTAACATCTAGCCTAACCAGTTTATCATGAATTATTTAGAGTGTTTTTAAAACGGTCAAAATTTACAAAGTTACATGCTACATTTCAAGAATAACAGCAGACAATAAGGGATGGATGGCTTGAAAATGGCCTGACAAGGCCGAAATATGTAGTCAAATACACAAAATCTCGTAAAGGTTTTTCTAAAATCAATTACTTGTGTTAAGAGAAGCATTAAATTTAGCTTAGTCTGTACTCTAGTAACACAGCTATATGCAACAACTTACGTACTCCAAATGCTATTCCGGCAACAGAGTAAATCCACGTAACAGCTCAGTTAAGACACTCCTCATTACAACCCACAGTTACGTCACCGTACTTGCTCTGTTTAACCTTATGAAGCCTAGCGGTAACTTTACATACCACCAGGTTTAACATTAAAAAATTCTACGTGGTGCCCACATTGCGTTTACGTGTTTTGTGTGGATCTCAGAACAAACGGCAACTTTTGCCTTATACAGCATTAACAGACTGGTTTTTATAAGCGAAGTGGAAAGTGTTTACAGCGCGGTACGCACTGAGTCCTTATATAAAACAGATACGCTTCGTCTTTAAAGGGTTAAGAAATGGGCGGGAAGAAACGCGAAATGAAAACGCAATAAGAAGTTCTCTCCCTCACGTGACTCATGCACTTAATTTGAATACTGTCTGTGACAGAACACATAATGACAGCTACTGTGACGTGGGGCTTCTAAACACTCTTAACACGTAGGAAGTCTTCGCCAAGATGTGAACCTTTTAAAGCCTACCGGTTACTGGATATATCACCAGTTTTAACTTTCAAAAACTGTCCATTCTGCCCACACTGTCTTTATGTGTACTGTATTTGTCTCAGAACAAACACCGACTTTTCCCCTGTGTAACACAAACTGATTGGTTTCTACTATAACAAGATGGAAAGTGTTTACCGCGCGGTACGAGCTTGGTCTTCAAATATGACATTTTATGCTTCGTCTTTAAAGTGTTAAGCAAGAAAGGTATTTATTTCATATTTTAACACAAACGCTGTAACTGAGAAGCGATTACATTACACTAGAATAAAATCACGTAAATTAACATCTTAACTTTAAAATTTCGGATAGGAACTTCCAAAATATTTTCTTCCACAGCCTTAACATGGTAACTCAGAGCACAGAAAGCGGGACCAAAAACATTTTGTTCACATCCATATCTGATTGAAGGGTGCAACTTGCAGCGGTACCATAAACCGCTGTACCTTCGGGTATTTTATATACTCACACGTCATTTATATGCTTGCTGAAACTCCCGAATTACTTCCCCTTTTCTATTTCTCCTTGTTGCTCCTTGTCATTTATCTTATTACAACCCAGTATTCAGTAAAAGGTAAAGTTAACTGCCATGAAGGCACATTCGAAGAGCAGAGGTGCAGCTGAAGTTACTTAGCCTGGGCACTATATGGATATGAGTGGTTCTTTTCATACCCCAGTCACTTTACAGTTGGGTACACCTCCAGTTTCCAACACCTTATATTCTTTTCAGAACACCAGGCGATGGACAAAATCCACAAGCACTGTAATCGTATCTAAACCTAACATCAGCAGAACGGCTCAGAATGGACATGTCATTTAAAGCACATAAATACTAAAACCGTGCCAAACAAAAAGTAATAAATTCATTACGATGCATGCAAGGTCACACCATGACATGCCTGGGAAGGCAAAGGGCAGAGGCTGACGTACAGTTCCAACCCATCCGCAACCTGGCGCTAAAAAGATGTGAACTGTCAGCACCGGGCTCCGGCCGCTTTACCCGGGAAAGAGCCGGTACCCACCGGACAGCAGGTCTGGTGACATTCTGGGTCGGTCTGCACGACAAGGAAAATCTCGCACTCACAGGGTTTCGATCCCCGGAGCTTCCAGCCCGCAGCGAGCCGCTATACTGACTACGCTTTACGTATTTTAAGCGTACATATAGAACTTCTGTTTAACGCGGGAATGACAAAGAAAAGTATCTGCAATAAATGTACAACTTCCGTGTGACGCTGGAATGACAAAGAAAAGTATCCGCAATAAATGTACAACTTCTGTGTAACGTTGGAATGACAAAGAAAAGTATCCGCAATAAATGCAGAACTTCTGTGTAACGCTGGAATGACAAAGAAAAGTATCTGCAATAAATGTACAACTTCTGTGTAACGCGGGAATGACAAAGAAAAGTACCGCAATAAATGTAGAACTTATGTGTAACGCTGGAATTACAAAGAAAAGTACCCACAATAAGCAAACAGTTGATCCTCCACCATAATTAACACCAGTCACTGGGTTTCTGCAGTGTGAAAGGCCTGAATGGTCATCCTTAATATATCATACATTCCTAGCCTATTTCTACAGATCACCGGACCTTTCTGAAGACGTTTTGTAAAGAATTCTTTGTTGTCTCACCGGCAAGGAAAATGGCCACCGCGTTGACATTCTGCTCCTAACCACTAGATCATAACCTGGACTCCCCACAATGCAATAGAGAATGTATGACCTATCTCTCACCCCCAGTACCCTGAGCCCACACCTCCCTAAAATACAGGCAGATGTCACCCTACATAACAACCCCTACATAACATATATAGATGAGAGAATATTTGGAATTCGCTCCCTTATAATAGGGGCGCATTCAGAACTTCTAGATGTGTGGTTTCTGTTGGTTGATATTTAATGGATAAACGACGTAAGGGACACTATAAATATTACATACACGTTGATATAAATGTTAGAGGATTTTAAATACGCATTATACTAAATGCGAAATAAATATGCATAAATTTTTATGTAAGAGGGGAAGACAATTTGTTTACAGAGTTCCACTTCTACTACAGGAACATCAACAAGACATTAAGTCGGGGAGGGAGGCTGTAAATTATGGAATAAAATTCCCAAATGCGGCATTTAGATGGTATGATAATTGCCTAGAGTTAAACACTTTACTGTTCTGCAACAAGTACGTGACGATCCTGTGGTGTTTGTGGTACATCGTACATTGAACCACACTTCGCTTGCACCACACATCACCCAAACAGGAGGGTACAGTACAAGCAAACGGAGCACCTGCCCTGGGTGCACAGTGCAAGAGTTCGTGTATCCACCACAATCAAAATTAAAATTAAATTCAAAATTCAATAATTTATAAACATTTCGATTTTCTAAGTAATGTGACCATATAGATTAAAGTCTTCTAAACTGTGACGCCGTGCAGCCTGGTAGAAATTTATTATGACTCAAAAAACATGGGGTAGGCGTTGCCGCAGACAGTTGAGACACCGTGCTACAAGCCGGAAGGTCGCGGGTTTGATCCCCGATGGTGTCTTCGGAAATTTTCATTGACATCATCCTTCCGGGTCGACTCAACCTCTAACAGAAACTTATACCAGGAATATTTCTTGGAAGGTAAAGGCGGCCGGTGCGTATGGCTGACCTTACCACCTTAATGTGTCGACTGCCTGGAAGTCTGGGAGCCTCAGTCTCCTGGAACCCTCGGGCCTCTCCAGGCTTGCAGGGGATACCTTTACCTTTACCAAATGGATCTCATGCCTGCCTTCATCTTCAGGGTATAATAACACCTTAACGACACAGACAAATGTTTCTCCCGAAACATCAGTAAATTTATACCAGACTACACGGCGTCACATTCCAGAAGACGGCTATCTTCATCCCTGAAGACTAATAGCGTAAAATGGAGAACAGCGACAGAAGAAAGATGGGTACATTTGCGTGCTTGTAAGCCCTGCCTGTTCGGAGACGGGGAATGCAGTCTAAGCTTCATAGAACTTGGTCAGCTTCGTTTCTTGCGTTTACAAAGCTGAAAAGGAAGGCCCACGCCATTAATGTTTTAAAGCCTAGTGGTAACTTTACGCATCACCAGTTTTAAAATTTAAAAAATTCTACATGGCGCTCACATTGCGGTTATGTGCTTGGATGGAGCTCAGAACAAACAGCGACTTTTGCCTTATACAACATTAAAAGACTGTTTTTTATAACCGAGAAGAAGAGCGTTTACAGCGCGGTACGCACTGAGTCCTTACATAAAACACACACATTTCGCCTTTAAAGGGTTAATCTTCTAACAACTGAAGAAAATTACTGTATCAGTCTCCTAAAAAGGCAGCCGGGGGTAGCACACGTAGTATAGTGACTAGGCCACGGGCCGGACAGTTCGGATTTCGAATCCCGGCAGCAGGGCCAAGAGATTTTTCTGTTCTACAGATCATCCAGACGGGCTCTGGGGCCCACCCAGCCTTCTATTTAATGGGTAACGGAGTTTCTTCTCCGGAGGTGAAGCTGACCACTCCCATCTAGCCTCGAGGTTAAGAATAAGTGGAGCTACACCGCTAATCCTTCTGTACACCTTAATGCTGTGGACATGGACAATTACTTTCACGTCTGGCAATAGGACGTGACAGTAAGTGGCGGTAGATTCAGGTCTTCTTGGGCCACGCCATGTAGTCCCAGGTAAGTTTGCTACCAAAATCTACAGGGTGTGGGCAACTCTATTTGTACCAATATACAAGGCTTCATATCTCACAGGACTTGACTCTTGTGTATGTTCACATTAGAGCAGATCACGACTTCGCCACGTGTTTTCCAATGACAACCATCTTCACGCGTGGCGCAAGTATAAACCACGATACAGGGAAAACATGTCGTTCGTTCTAGGTCCAAATACCGACCTTCGGCCTCTTATTTTCACAGGCATTTTGTGTTTTTTCCCTCAGCTAATGCCAGAATAATACCCTTTTTTTTTCCATGGCGCGACAGCCCACAGTGGGCCAGGCCCTCCTAAATACCGTGGTTTTACGATCACACTCAGACACACCACACCCGGTAGGACCCCTCTGGACGAGTGATCGGCCCGACACAGAGACCTCTACCTGAAAACACACAACACTCAAAAAAGAGACAGACACCCATGCCCCAGGCGGGATTCGAACCCGCAATCTCAGCAAGCGAGCGGCCGCAGACCAACTCCTTAGACCGCGCGGCCTCTGGAATCGGCAGAATAATACGTTACGAACGTCAGAATAGGTCCGTTCCACATCCGTTCAAGCTTGTTATTCAAACCTGCCATACGCCATTATGAATTCTACAGCTTAATTCCGGCATTATTGCGTTCCCAATTGAAGTGGCAGTCACCGGAAGTTACTGGCAGAAAAACAATGAATTACGCTACGGAGCGCTTTATCGCCCACAGTATTACACACACATGCATGCGATACCCCGCAATAAAGCGCCATATCGATATCTCAGATCGATTGGCAGCGGCAATCTGAGTCAGCACGTATTGAACATGTGACGGCATGAACGATTTAATTTTGTACATTCCTGTAGCTTAGAATACTTCTTTCGCGGAAACAGCTTGAACTGAAGGAATGTCTTGTTCGTTTGTATAAAAAGTGGCAAATTTAGAAGAGAATGAACATTAGTTTGTTAATATAACTGGTGGAAACGCTGCACTTATTCGTGTGTTGCTGTAAGTTTATGGACTTTACTGCGCACAGCCCAGTGTTTGTACGGTTAACCATTTAAAGCCTAGCGGTAACTTTACGCACCACCAGGTTTAACATTAAAAAATTCTACGTGGTGCCCACATTGCGTTTATGTGTTTTGTGTGGATCTCAGAACAAACAGCAACTTTTGCCTTATAAAACATTAAGAGACTGGTTTTTATAACCGAGGTGGAGAGTGTTTACAGCGCGGTACGCACTGAGTCCTTATATAAAACAGATACGCTTCGCCTTTAAAGGGAATACCTTCCCTTCATTCTTGAAATCCTGTAATGTCCTCACAATGTGTACGTGTGAACAAAATACCGGCACGCTGGTCTTTCTGCCCTGCAGCAGTATCGGTGAACACGACTACGATTTGTAAAACAAATGTTCAAGGGTGTACATACATGAACACATGTACTCATAGATTACCATAATTCTAAGGCGTAGGTCTGCGGCCTTTCGTTTGCTGGAATTGCTGGTTCGAATCCCACTGGGGGCACGGATGTCTCATGTGAACATTTTGTGTTATGAGGTAGATGTCTCTGGGACGGGCCGATCTCTCGTCCAGAGGAGTCCTACCGAGTGTGGTGTGTTATTGAGAGTGATCAGGCGCAAAAATAACCCTCTATACCTACAGTGAGTAGGTAGCAACGGTCAGACAAAGAAAGAAAGAAAGAAAGAAAGAAAGAAAGAAAGAAAGAAAGAAAGAAAGAAAGAAAGAAAGAAAGAAAGAAGGAAAGAAAGAAAGAAAGAAAGAAAGAAAGAAAGAAAGAAAGAAAGAAAGAAAGAAAGAAAGAAAGAAGGAAAGGAAAGAAAGAAAGAAGGAAAGAAAGAAAGAAATAAGGAAAGAAAGAAATAAGGAAAGAAAGAAAGAAAGAAAGAAAGAAAGAAAGAAATAAGGAAAGAAAGAAAGAAAGAAAGAAAGAAAAAGAAAGAAAGAAAAAGAAAGAAAGAAAGAAAGATTATCCGTAATGAAAGAAACATTTACTATTCCAGTAGAATCTGCAGCTTAATGTGGGAAGAAACCTTGTACATAAATGGGACTGACGCTTGTAGAATTTACGACTCGGTATAATGTCGAACATGTACTGTTAAGCAACCTCTTTATAAGAGAATCATATCCGCAGTTAATTAAATAACGGCCAATTAAATTTTTAACTCAGAAATTCGACATTCTCCAGCTGCCACCTTAACGTAAGTTCGCACAGTGAAAGTCTAAGATAGGCCTGCTCAGTCTTTCGTGTGGTGCGGGCAACTTCAGCAACGTTTCGTCTGTATGCGGGCAACATGGAATTCAATGCACTGAATGAAGAATGAATACGTACGCGTATATTTATACGTCTACTTTGAACTGTGTATTAACCTATGCGTTATGCGAAATAAAAATGTAACGATACTGTGTAGTTAACTAACACCATGAAAAAAGAGTCCTTCTTGAGAAGTTAACTAACACCATGAAAAAAGAGTCCTTCTTGAGAAGTTAACTAACACCACGAAAAAAGAGTCCTTCTTGAGAAGTTAACTAACACCACGAAAAAAGAGTCCTTCTTGAGAAGTTAACTAACACCATGAAAAAAGAGTCCTTCTTGAGAAGTTAACAGGTCCTCAGCTAGTCAAGGAATTTCCCGCATTTTATGAAACGCGGCGGTTCACTACCGCATTCACAACAGCTCGCCACATGTCCCTCTCCTGAGTCAGCTCAATCCAGTCCAGGCCCCCATCCTATTTACTGAAGAAAAATTTTAATATTATCCTCCCATAATATGCCTAGGTCTTCCAACTGTTCTCTTTCCCTCGGGTTTTTCCAACCAAAACCCTGTATGCATTTCTGTCCGCCATACGTGCCACATGTCCCGCCCATCTCATTCTTCTTTATTTGATCAGCCGAAGAATATTTGGTGAGGAGTTGGCCTACTGACCGCAAAGCTCCTCTTTATGTAGTCTTCTCCACTCCCTTGTTACCTTGTCCAATATACTCATAATAGGAAAAAGTATAAAAATGCAATTCACAACCCACGACAGTTCGTCGCTATTTTTAGCACATTTTTACAAAATGGTTTACTTATGTCATACTTTACGTATGTCTCCATAAATAAACAGCCCGTAAATCCTTAAGTCATTATCCTGTTCTGTACGTAATCGACTGCTCCAGATTTTGCCACAGTAAAACACAATCCTTTTCGCATGCACTTTTTATTACCTCTACAACATGTTTCGGCCGCGTACACCTGCCATCCTCCGATAGAACTTACAAGATCGTAAAATGAAAAATACATGTTGAAGCGCGGCCCGCGGTGGCACAGTTGGTTGAGGCACTGCGCTACAAACCGGAAGGGCCCCGTTTCGATTCCCGATGGTGTCATTGAAATTTTTATTGACATAATCCTTTCGCTCGCACTACGGCCCTGGGGTCGACTCAGCCTCCAACAGAAATGAGTACCAGGAAGATTGCCTGGGGGGTAAAGGCGACCGGTGCGTATGGCTGACAACCTTACCACTTTCAAGTGCCGACTGTCTAGAAATCTGGTAACTTGAACCTCCTGGAACCCTAAGGGCCTGTCCAGGCCTGTAATGGGATTGCTTTGCTTTTTTACATGTTGAAGCTGGGGCCTCCCCTTTACAGTTAAAATACATAAAAACATAAGATTACCTATCATTCCCTATATGGAACAAGATGTATTGGAAAGTTAGGAGTGCACACGAAAAGTATTGTGTCTACACTGACAAAGACTGAAATAAACAACTCGTAAATTTTAAAAGTTGCTTCGGTGTTCTATCTGGGCTTTGTCAGCGAAAGGGTTAACAGTAGTTTTCTCATGTCAAACGTCTCTGCGGGCAACATAATACTGTGTCGCGGGCAACATAATACTGTGTCGCGGGCAACATAATACTGTGTCGCGGGCAACACGTTGCTCGCAAGCTATGGGTTGAGCGGACATGGTCCACATTAATATTGTACCACACTGCAAATATTTCTATAGCTCATCCCAATCACTACTAGTAGTCTATACGTGTCCTTCAGATATTCCTGTCGGTCCGCCTACTTATTCATCTCCTCAGCCACGGGCACAGAACTTGCCACTTAGATATTGGATACGTCGACACCTTTCTTCTGTAGGGAAATGAGTACGGTGGCACGGAATGTCGAGTTTGGCTGCAGCAGTACTGACGGTACTTCAACGGCATCAGAGTTAACCTTTCAAAGACGAAACGTTACGTCTTATATAAGGACTCAGTGCGTACCGCGCTGTAAACACTCTCCACTTCGGTTATAAAAAATCAATCTCTTAATGTTTTATAAGGCAAAAGTTGCTGTTTGTTCTGAGATCCGTACAAAACACATAAACGGAATGTGAGCACTACGTAGGATTATTGAGTGTTAAAACTGGTGGTACGTAAAGTTACCGTTAGGCTTTAAAAGGTAAACACAGGACAAATGACACTGATATATGTCATTTTTGCATGCAGCCACATGTACTGTTTCGATTGTCCACGCTGGAGGGGACGAAGAAGACAGAAGCAACTGTGCAGCCATTGATTGACAAGTTACAGCGTGCCCAAATCTAATTCAAATCCAATCTAATCAACATCCAAAGCAATAGTCAGGGGTACCAACACAAAATCTGCTGCTGGGTAACAAGAGAGTTCTCCTTCTGTTAGCACTCTGTCACAGAGTTTCAGTGACATTCCTTTTCTGTATCTGTCCAGTCGAACAAAACTTCACTTCAGTGTACACTTCCTGATATCCACATACTGCTAACACAGAGAAAGACGTATGTGGTAATAATGCCAAATGGCGTGATATTTGTGAATGTCAAACCGTTAAATACGTGTTTCTGTGCATGAACAGTGAAAGCAGCGAAACTGTCAATGTAAAATCTCATTAACGGTAAATGTAAAGGTAAAGGTTTCTCCGTAACATGCTGTGCAGGCAGAGGAGGAGTAAAGATACAGCTCTACTCATTCTTAACCTTGGTGTTAGACGGTGGTGGGCTGTAAACTCCACGCCCCCACCGCTTCACATCCTGGCAAGAGACCCGATGCCCACTGCACAGAAGGATGGACGGGCATCGGGGACGGCATCGATGAGCACAGAAAACCTCGCCCTCACTAGGGTTCGCACACCGAAACGTCCATCCCGTAGAGATCTGCTGTACCGACTCAGCTACTCCGGCTACGAAATCTGGTTATTAGTACTGATGACACCGATCCCAGTGGCCGCGCGGTCTAAGGCGTAGGTCTGCGGCCGAGCGCTTGCTGGGATCGTGGGTTCGAATCCCACCGGGGGCATGGATGTTCGTCTCTTGTGAGTGTTTGTGTTGTCAGGTAGAGGCCTCTACGATGGGCCGATCCCTCGTCCAGATGAGTCCTACCGACTGTGGTGTGTGTCTGAGTGTGATCAAGTGCAAATAAACGACCTCGACGCCTGCTGTGAACAGGTAGAAGAGGGAAGGACTGCGAAACAGTTGTCGCAACAGCATTAGTAACACTAATTAATTATCCTTATTACGGTTGTATTGAGAAAGTAAGAACTGTCTGCTGACATTAAATCAGGTCTATACAACGTACGGCCCCTGGGTCGCATGCGGCCCATTGCAGTTCACTGCGCGACCCGTGACAACATTTGGAAATGTTTATTTTAAAAAAAAAGTCCATTATAAGCAAGCATAAAAGCAAGCAACGTTCTTCTCTGACTAACGATAATTTGGAAGACATTTTGAAAACCTCCAATTCATATATGAGCCCAGAATACGACAGGCCTTTTGCCGAAAAGAGATGTAATATCCCTCACCAAATTTGCAGGACGAGTAGGAAAAATGCAAAAGTTTGCTTCCAACGGAATACGTTTTTTTCGTCTTTCCATAGTTCATAATTAAACGTAATTTAAAATTATTTATTTTATTTAATTTCAAAATTATTAGTAAACCTCCCCCCCCCCGCCCCACCCCCGTCAAACCCCCGAATATAGCCCTGTGGCCAGCAGCAGCTGTTTTCTTTGCAACAATATGGCCCTTGCAGCATTCCCAGTTGCGCAGGCCAGCTGTGCGCCGTTCGCCCTCCTCTACTCAGCGCACTGTGTACGTTCCACTGAATCTGAACCACATCTCAATAGAATTCATGTTTGCACTTCGTGGCGCCTTTCTAGGAAATTCCTGGCAAGTGCTAACAAGCACCCGAGGAACAGAATATTCAGCTCACGAGACGGGTTAGTTCAGCTGGTACAGAAACTTGGCTACAGACCGGACGACCGACGGAACTGTGTCACATGCTCGGGACACCAAATTTCTTCCATCCCAAAACTTCTAAACCGGCTCTGGGGATCCACCTAGCCTTCTATCTAATGAGTACCGGGATCCATCCCCAGGAGTAAAGTGGCCGGGACTTGAAGTTAACCACTCATCTCCATCTAGTGCCAGGCTCAGAATATGTGGATGTATACCTACACTTCGCCATATGCTTTCACTGCATGGTGCAGAATTAAGCACAGGGACAATTTTACCTTATATTTACTGTCAAAACAAATGTCGCTGAATGCAAAACTGTTCAAGGACTGAAAATACTGGTTCATTCTTCGCGTTCGGCAGCAGGGGTGTATGGGAGGCCGTACCCCAATATGGTGAACGCACAGCTATCCACTGCGCCTGCGCCACAGATGTAATTATAAGCTGAAGATTCTGAAGATGTAATCTCAGTGACAGACTATCGCCGATCCCAGTGGCCGCGCGGTCTAAGGCGTAGGTCTGCGGCCGAGCGCTTGCTGGGATCGTGGGTTCGAATCCCACTGGGGGCATGGATGTTTGTCTTGTACAGTGTTTGTGTTGTCAGGTAGAGGTCTCTGCGACGGGCCGATCCCTCGTCCAGAGGAGTCCTACCGACTGTGGTGTGTGTCTGAGTGTGATCAAATGAAAATAAAAACATTCTACACCCACTGTGAACAAGTAGGTAGAAGAGGGGAGGACTAAGGATGAGAAGGACAGACCACGTGTTGCCTTTGTTTTTTTAAATATATATTTTACGAGGCACAGCGCTAAAAATAAAGGAAACAAAATTCCGTACGCCTTAGTTTCAAATATGCAGGTCTATTATTCATCAGGTTTTAGAGATTAAAGTTTTAATTCCCTTAGACGTATTTTACAAGCAAAATAAACAGACCCACGCTAGCTCTATTTTTAAAATTAATGTAAAATATTAAGAGCGGCTTCCTGACAGATAAAAAACGAAATATGTTCCAGATACATGACTTTATACCCAGTTCCTCACATAAGAACTTCCCCAGAAAGCATGTTTTATAGTAACGATAATATCCTGTTAGCCTTTCTGTCCATACTTACGTGGAGCCACGATAGCTCAGTCGATATAGTGACTATATTACCCGTTGAAAGAAATGACACCCTAATTCCGGGACAGACAAGGCATTTTGTTCTTCCCCTAAAACTTGCGGACTCGCTCTGTGGCCCACTTAACCTCGTATTCAGTGGGCACAAGTGTCCTTTCCCGGGGCAAAGCGGCCGGAGCGTGAAATTAGCTACTCACCTACACCTAGTGTTGAGTTAAAAATTAGTGGAGCCATATCTCCATGCCTTCATGGCGTGGACAGGGACGACTTTACCTTGTTACTTTACCCATATTAATGCTACGTACTTAAGAAATCAGAATTCTAGTGACTTCGACGTTTTCTAAATTAACTTTTTAAAGCCTAGCGGTAACTTTACGTACCACCAGGTTTAATATTAAAAAATTCTACGTGGTGCCCACATTGCGTTTATGTGTTTTGTACGGATCTCAGAACAAACAGCAACTTTTGCCTTATAAAACATTAAGCGACTGGTTTTTATAACCGAAGTGGAGAGTGTTTACAGCGCGGTACGCACTGAGTCCTTATATAAAACAGATAAGCTTCGTCTTTACAGGGTTAAATCCTCTTGTGCTAAGGGCGATACATGCGCAGGCAACATACTGTACACTCTTCATTCTAGGAAATACTGCTTCGTTCCTTGCTTCTAGGAATTGGTATCATATTATCAGACATTCAACAAAGAAAAGTCTTTAGATTCCTACGCCACAGCACGAACAGAGAGCCCTAACATACGCTAGCTTCAACATCGGTTTCACACACGAGTCAATACGAGCGGAATCATCTTGCAGGAACGTGCCGATTCTGAACGGATACTGTGTGCTGAGTGTTACGCACCAAACCGACAACCAGACGCAGAGCGGACAAGTCTCCTCAAACATCGCTTCGAAGTTTCGCCCTGAAATTCAAGTACGTAAATTTCAGCAGCAAAGTTCCCCCACTTTTACTTCTAAGATGTCCTTAAGTATTCTTTATACTTCTAGACACACGACAGGCTGCTGTCTTCAGTCAATGACATTCACGGCGATCCTGTCCGTTAAAAATGAGGTTGTTTTAGCCGCGGTGGCACAATTTGTTGAGGCACTGCGCTACAAACCGGCAGGTCACGGGTTCGATTCCCGATGGTGTCAGTGGATTTTTTTCATTAGCATGATCCTGTCGGTCGCACTATGGCCCTGGGGTCGACTCAATCTCTAACAGAAATGAGTACCAGGAATATTTCCTGGGGGTAAACGCGGCCGGTGCGTAGGGCTGACAACCTTACCACCTTCATGTGCCGACTGTCTACAAATCTGGGAGCCTCAACCTCCTGGAACCCTGTGGGCCTGTAACGGGACTGCTTTACCTTTTTTAATAGCCACTTCAAGCAAACACTTCACGAAAATCACACCAAACGCACGTGTGTGTGTGTGTGTGTGTGTGTGTGTGTGTGTGTGTGTGTGTGTGTACCGTCCCGTCCCTGGGAGCTGTGGCACCGATCTCTTTAGAATCTGGTCATCGGCCCCATGATGGGCTCGACAACAAGACAGACTGACCAACAGTTCGCAGCAGCGTGACTCTGAAATGTGACTGTCCAACAAATCATGGCATTCTACGCACACGTTGTATTTATGTGCTCCCAGAACGTTAGTGTACTTGGCTGACGCGGCTGGTAGGCCGAGAGAGTTCTTTTGGATTAAGGCGATTTGATTAACCGTTCAAAGACGAAGCGTATCTGTTTTATATAAGGACTCAGTGCTTACCGCGCTGTAAACACTCTCCACTTCGGTTATACAAACCAGTCTCTTAATGTTTTATAAGGCAAAAGTTGCTGTTTGTTCTGAGATCCGTACAAAACACATAAACGCAATGTGGGCACCACGTAGAATTTTTTAATGTTAAACCTGGTGGTACGTAAAGTTACCGCTAGGTTTTAAGAGGTTAACACGCAGACGGGAAGAGTGCCTGTACCTAAAACAGGAGGACAAATAGGAGGTTGACGGAAACAGCATAATGAGAACGTTAAAAAGTTTTGCTCTTCTTCGTACACTTTAGATGATCAAACCACAGGGGGTGAGATGGGTGGGACATGTAGCATTCACAGGTGTGATTAATACATACATTTTGGTCTGAAACATTAAGTGAACTTCGATTAACGTTTTTAGACACCACTCCAGTACGTGTAAGGCATTTTTCTCTTCTCTAAAGTGTCAAGGCCTGTTTTGGGGCCCACCTTCCCAGATATTTAGTGGGTACCGGGCTACAGCGTTCCGGAGGTGAAGCTGACCACTCGCCACCATCTAATGCTGACGCTAAAAATAAGTGGAGCTGTATCTCTATTCCCGCCATGCATTCATGGTAAGCACAGGAACAACTTTACCTTTAACAATCTTCTTTATGAATTACATTTTGATTCGTTAAGTGTTATAAGTTGTCACCTCAAGTTTTCTACGTTTTAAAAGACCCTATTAGCTTAAATTTTCTCCCACATTCTGGTGAGGATGAAACCAGACAATTTTACTTGACGCGTTGGGCTATGTTTTACGTAACCAGTCAGACAACCTTGTAATTGTAGAATAAAGGTCAGGGGCAGACCAAGGTGAGAGTTCAGTTCTATAGGATTCTGACGACGATAAGTTACCATGTTCTTTACTTTGTTCATTGTCCAGTGTTTGCAGATACAAAAATTTGACAGCGGATTTCGGAAACGGGGTTCATTTTCGTCACGAATTAAAAGGTGGGGAGGCACACTCTCCGTCGGGCCCCTTAGATAGACCTCTTCTCACTTTCAGAAGGGTTTCAGAAACTCTGTGTTTAAATTCTGTAATTTTAAACACTGGAAGATGGACAAAGTACAGAAATTGGGAGTTTTTAAAGATGATATGTTCCATACGGCCGGCAATGAGGTATTTTCAAACATCAGCAGTGAGGATTGAATCTTTACCATAAATAAACACATATTTCTAGGTTTACTTCACAGCAGGGGTCTCCAACCTTTTTTCGCAAAGAGCCACAACAGTTACTGT
This sequence comes from Coptotermes formosanus, assembly GCA_013340265.1. Taxonomy (NCBI): domain Eukaryota; kingdom Metazoa; phylum Arthropoda; class Insecta; order Blattodea; family Rhinotermitidae; genus Coptotermes; species Coptotermes formosanus. The sequence goes on along the minus strand of BLKM01000555.1, from coordinate 370,887 downwards.
GAACTGGTTCGCGGGCCGCACGTGTAAAAATAACAGTATATGGTACACCTATCCGCCTAAATTAGAAAATTATACATACTACGGGGTTTTATTACAAAAATGCACCATTATTATGTTACGTTAACTGCATTAACCCTTTAAAGACGAAGCATATCTGTTTTATATATGAGGAGCTAGTTCGTACCGCGCAGTAAACACTCTCCGTCTCGGTAACAAAACCCAGTCAGTTAATGCTGTATAGGAAAGTAATCGCTGTTTGTTCTGAGATCCGTACAAAACACATAAACGCAATGTGGGCATCACGTAGAATTTTTTAATGTTAAACCTGGTGGTATGTAAAGTTACCGCTAGGCTTTAGAAGGTTAATAAGAGGAAATATTATCTTGATAAAAACCTCAAACACAAAAGCACTTCCCTCTCTCTTTGCTCTCTGTCAAGGTCACGCTGTACTTGCACGTGGATGGGTCGCGTGGATATATTCTAACTAAACACAACTGCATTACTGTTTAATTTTTGTAGTGTATATATAATTTACAAATGTGGCCGCAGGCCGCATAACAACCTGGCGGACCGCGGGTTGGAGACCCATGCTTTACAGTGCGCTTGTTTGTAAATTTTTCCTAAGCCATTTGTTACAAAATTACTAATTCTACCACTATGCACAATCTAAGCACCGCAGGAAGCAAACAACATACATAAAATTAGCGAACATAAACTACATCAAAATGAAGTAAGAAGGGCATGAACTGGAAGTGAAAAAAGAAAACGAAACGTTTATACACCAGACTGGAACTTTGTACACTCCGCTAATGTACCATTTGAGCACACATTCACAGTGACTTGAATAAGAGGGGGGATTCTTGAACGCTTTCAGCTTCGAAGGGCAGTTGAACATCAAGAAAAGCGACGCCTGAGAAAGTCTCCACATTTTGCTTTTATCCAGCGTCACCCGGCTGTGTAATGGATCCAAGGCCTTTTGTATACATTTTATCCTTTGACTTATCTTCACTGATTTATTCAGCTGTCACGGCCTTAGACCCTTCCCGGTCACAACACAATTATCAAATAACGAACCGTTTATCTGTACCTATTTCCGTGTATGACGTGGAGAAGTCAGTACAGTGGGTGGCTGTGGCCTGAAGGACCTCGATTTGGTACCGGTACGTACAGGGACGTTTCTCTTCGAGCCTGCGTCCACAAGGGAACTCTGTGCTCTCCAGGCTTCTCAAAAAGGGGCACTGTAGACGATATCAAGCTGAATTATTCACCTCCATGCGATGTCGAAGTCAAGAAAATATGTTGACATTTTTTCCACGCCTGCAGACGTGCTCACACATCACACATTGTCACATTTTTTTGTGCAGTCCAGTATTTACCCATGCGATAATTCAACTAATGCCAATCGTGTATTTCATTTCGGAGGTCCAAGTTTCAAACCCTGGCCTAGAGAATAACTATTCTGCCTTCTCGTTTTTGGTGTCTGGTCCCCTTCATGAAGGCAGATTCTGGGATAGTGTCTCAAATTAGAACAACAACGCTTACTGCTACACATTTTGACATTCATCATCCATGATCTGCCTACTATTCGATTATCAAACACTTTGCACTACAGGCAGTGTTTTTGAGAAAAAATGTAAAATTTAAAAACTAACAACTCTTTGAATTAAACATTTTTTGATTCGTTAATGTTGACATACCGTCGTGCGTTGTGATCAATACTATGATTTTATATTGTTTTCACCGCGTATTTTTAAATAACGAGTACAATTACCAGCCAATGCACCTTTTATTATTATCACACCCGACATGTTTCGGCGTCCATTATGACGCCATCATCAGGGGTTTATACTATGGTTCCCTCAATCGACGCAACAATAATTACTCTATCATGTATGTACATTTACATTTATTACAACACGTTTTGACCTATGTTAGTAATCTTCACGTAATGTCTATATTAAAATCGCAAGGAGATAGTATACGTAACGCCAAATTTGGTTTTCATGACTACTTTTTTGTGTTCGATGTTATGTTTCTCTTCCTGCCTTCTTCTTTTAGTGCAGCTGCATCTTTCTTCTTGATTATTTTCTGAAGATGCATGTTCTGGCAGTATGTACACTCGGTGTTCGTGTGTATTAATTTAATTTCTTTTTAACTTTTGACATTTATTATATTTTATTTCCGTCTTGAAGTTGCTGACGTTGTGGTGTGCTGTTTCGATAGTGTAAAATATGATACAGATTTTTGTGCCAACTGAAGGAGCCTTACTGCTCTACTGAAATTCATTTTTAGGTTATTCGACAGACTTTCATCAATCTTGGTAGCTGTCAGAAGTATTTAGTGAGCAAATGTACCGTATTAACCCTTTAAAGACGAAGCGTGTCTGTTTTATATAAGGACTCAGTGCGTACCGCGCTGTAAACACTCTCCACTTCGGTTATAAAAACCAATCTCTTAATGTTTTATAAGGCAAAAGTTGCTGTTTGTTCTGAGATCCGTACAAAACACATAAACGCAATGTGGGCACCACGTAGAATTTTTTAATGTTAAACCTGGTCGTATGTAAAGTTACCGCAAGGCTTTAAAAGGTGAAACAGTTCACGCAAAAATCCAAATGGCTGATTAATTACAATACAATGGAAGGTCACATGTGTGTGTATGTATGTGTCTGTTGCCACTGACTGGACTTACTCAAACCCGATGGTAACATTACTTTGACTGTAAACTTTACTTGAATCAGTATAAATATTTTTCAACAAATAAAAATTACTCTCGAATTATTTACTAAAACTGCTATGAAAGGGAAGAAGTTCGGATTTCAAATTTTTATTTGCATTTATTTCATAAGGATAATATCTGAGTGCAGACTGCGCAGACAACATTTCTTAAGATTTGACAATACACGCACTCCCAAATTAGAGTAGGCTACGAATTCACTCACACCGGAAGAAGAAACGTAGCTCGACCAAGGAAAAGATGGAGACGCCAACAACAGTGAAGCAGGAACAAGCCTGGAATGGCTGCTACTCTGTTGCTGCTAGTGCTGCAGATGATGATAAGTGGCTGCCACATTCAAGTCGTAGGCTACGTTAGAATATTTTATGTTTATTCGTGTGAATGCTTGCTATGATGTTCCTCACTCTAGGCCGTACACGAGACAGTGCAGGTTATGTCCCTCCGTGCGTGTGTGTGTGTGTGTGTGTGTGTGTGTGTGTGCGTGCGTGTGTAGTCATAAAACGTTTCGCTAGATGGCAACGCATTTCCCGCCGACTCAGCAGATGGCGACAGAAAGAAAAAGCGAATTGGAGTGTGAGGCCGGGGAATACCAGGGGGCCATATAAGGTCACGTGATTTACGGTGTCATAAAAAAAAAAGGCGGGACACTGATGGGAAAGTAAAAGAAAGGAGTTAAGGAAAGCCCTAGTCAGCTAGAAAACCGACCGATACGCCTAAAACCTTTTCAATGATAGTTTTCTCATCCGTTTCATTTTCTTCGCATCCAACTTTCTCTTCATTTTTATGATACCCATCTTCTGTTTCTTTTGTTCGCCGTTGTCACGTACTTCCTCCAGTTCGAAACGTATGATATATTTCTTTAAGGTAACATTTGCTGTGTTCAGCCACACACACTTAGCTTCAACAAAGCGAATGGATAAATGACGACACGTCAGCACTCTTCCTTTTACCGTTCTGGGATGTTACTTGTGACGAATTCAACTCCATTTAATTTTTAGGCTGTTCAGAATGTGAACATTCTACTCATGGCGCTACCAGCACTTCTGACAGCCTATGCTATGTCACGGCTGGAGTCTAATCTGGAGGCCTTTGCTTCGAATTCTATGATCGGTTATTCTGCAGTCATTTCAAAAAAAGTCATGAGTCGTCCAAGTATAAAGGGTCTCATCGTGCTGAAATTTATGCTAATCTGCATTTTTCTCGAATTAAACAACTGTCTATGAAGTTCTCTAACATTTACACATTTGCCCCTCATTAGAGACACTCCCGGTCTTGCGCAGTTTCACGTACCGCAGTTTGAGACTTACGCAATTTTAAAAACATAAAACAGATTTGACATAACAATATTGCTGAAAAACATGCCGTAATTTTTCTTTAGGGAATGAAAGCGTAATGAGATGCAGGTAGCGGAAGAATACTGCTGGGCGATAACACAGGCGGTGCGGCGGTCATACTGCGGCCGTTCAGGTTGCAGTGTGTTGCAGTTTGACGCTATTGTAATTGATCATACGTATACTCTCGATACCGGACTTGCACCGGACCTCCCAGAACGTTAGCTACTGCATAAGTCGCTGAGTATCATAACGTACGTACAATCTAATGTTTCGCGCACCCAGCGTTGACACGAGGTGGCACCTGTAACACATGTACCGCTTATATGAACATAACTTTTCGATCCAGGCTGGGATTTGTGTTGCGGGTCTCCTCAGTCCTTCTAACAAAAAGTCCTGTGCATGTTTTTAAACCGCCATGATCGCCTCACGTTACATCCCTGCCAATTCTTTACAGTCAGCCTCATGCGGTTTCTTATTTTATCTAACAAATATCGTTTCTCACTTCCTGCCGCTATTCCGCTGCGCGTTTGGGCGGCCAGCTGAGGGGAATAAGTGAATACAATAAACGAGCGGACAGAAAGTATCAAACAATATTCGCCAGATAAAATAATGACCCTATATCATTCGCCTCTACAAACCGGAAGGTCGCGGGTTCTATTCCCGATGGTGTCACTGGAATTTTTCATTGACATAATCCTTCCGGCCGCACTATGGGCCTGGGGTCGACTCAGCCTCTAACAGAAATGAGTACCAGGAATCTTTCCTGGGGGTAAAGGCGGCCGCTGCGTCGGGCTGACAACCTTACCACCTTCATGTGCCGACTGTCTTGAAATCTGGGAGCCTCAACCTCCTGGAACCCTAACGGCCTGTCAAGGAATTGCTTTACCTTTTTATATTATTCGCCTATACATAATCTCAGCAACAGAAACAGCTGCGTTGAGTGGCTGAACGATCTCACGTAGTTCAATTCCTTTCCAGCATTTATATGGTGGGGGTGGATACAGAACAGAGAAGAAACCGGTTTCGTAAAGGAGAAAATAAAGTCACAGAACCAATTTTGTCTTGTTGGACACTCGCCAAACATATATTAACCCTTTAAAGACGAAACGTAATCTGCTTTATATAAAGACTCTGTGCGTACCGCGCAGTAAACACTTTCAACCTCGGTTATAAAAAACGAATTAGTTGCTGCCGTTTACGGTAAAAGTTGCAGTTTGTTCCGAGATCCGTACAAAATACATAAACGCGATGTGAGCACCACGGAGAATTACTGAATGTTGAACCTGGTGGTACGTAAAGTTACCGCTAGGCTTTAAAAGTTTAAAGGAGCTGTACACTTCCGCAATGCACAGTTCATTTACTTCATTTAATGCACAGATATCAACTACAAAAGTTATACAGTATCTGAAAGAGACGAGAAAATGATTACGGACTGTGAGTTGAGATACAAATGCTGGTGGGGCCCGAGGGAAACGATGATAAACCTCAAACAGTATAAACAAATCCCCCAGCCAAGACTCTTAACTGCACTCTCTCCGAAGGTGAAACTGGAGTGGTTAAAACTGCGACACGAACTGAATAATTGCAACCATCTCTCTTATTCACGCCTTTAATGCTTTTGGTTAGAGAAAGTCTGTTCTACCTTAAGCAGGAGAGCAATCTATTTGGTTGCTTGTCACTACAGTTCGGCAAACTTCCTTAGATTTGAAGGAATTTATACCGTCATGTTCTCTCCTTCCTTCGTCTCCCAGAAGGGAATAATTCTATTAAGTGACGCGTATAAAGGAATAACAGCGGGCCAGAATGTTTCTATTTGACACTTTCCATTTAACCTTTACCCTGCTAATGTGGAATATAGGGTGAGCTGGTAATAATGCCAGCACCACTAATGTGTAATATTGGGTGACCTACATTTGGCAACGCTGAAAGGAGCCTCTTTGTCTCTCTCTCTCTCTGCACAATGTATCAATACTGAATCAATCGTGCAACGTCCTATGTCATATCTGTGTGCCGAGTAAGTGTGTGCACACAGATATGACATAGGACGTCTTTCACGATTGATTCAGTGTTGGGACATTGTGCAGAGAGAGAGAGAGAGAGAGAGAGAGAGGCTCCTTTCAGCGTTGCCAAATGTAGGTCACCAAATATTACACATTTTTAGTGGTGAAGGGCCCCGCAGCAGACGCTATGGACACACTGCAGCCATGAGGCTTATTGTGCAACCCTGAGGATGATTGTTTTTATCCTTTTCCTAGTAATGGAGCACCTGTGGAATGAAATTGACAGGGGAAAACCGAAGTACTCGGAGAAAAACCTGTCCCATTGCCACATTGTCCACCTCAAATTCCACATGGACTGACCCGGGATCGAACCCGGGCCTCCGCGGTGGGAGGCCGGCGGCTAACCGCCTGAGCCATGGCACGGCCCTTAAATATTACACATTAGTGGTGCTGGCATTATTAGCAGCTCACTATATATTCTACATTAGCAGGATAAAGGTTAAAACAGCTTGTCCTAACGTGTTTTTATAATAAGAATTAAAAATTGTCGGTTAAATGTGTCACTTATGTCTCACCCTACGGCACCTGTATGCAGTACAATATGCCCTTTACCTCTTACCTTACACCTAAGCACATGTGCCTGCAATCCACAGGTCACCATCACAGACCACCAACGCGTCTCTGGTCTCAAAACTGTCGAATTACAAAACCATTGATAATAAACGACTGGTTCGAAACCCGTAGGATGTAATAAAACAATTAAAAACGAAATAGTCGTATTTGATCGAAATGTTTGATTTATTTTCCATTTTTCTCTCCGTTTTCGCGTTTCAAGATGTTGCGTTTTTCACAGGTATTTTTGGATTGGTTTCACTACATGCTGTCGGCATTGAATAAGTTTTCCAACGAAAACTGGTTTCCATTTAACCAGACTCCCTTTCAAGTTATATCACAAAACACGAAATTCAAAATGATATACGGTTTCTAAATGAATGATTCTATTTCTTTTTTTTTTAATGGGCGGAGGCACGTAAGTCCTACACACAGCCACACACATCCGTACAAAGAACTACCTACATACGCACACATAGAGCGAGCTTCCATTCACTACATTAAGCTCCATTTAAAGCAATACAATCCTTCTGCGCTGTCACAACACAAAGCAGCGGCGAGAAGCAGGCCGTATTTTATCCAGCCCTCCTACGCGCTAAGTTCGTCTTTCTTGAGTCTTTTAGTTACATAACGACACTGTTATGCGCCATACTGGTCACAGTGTTGAATAAGGAAGTGAAGTTAGGCGAGGCAGGTCCACAGCGACGTCGACCAAGCCGCAATGCTGTGTCCAATGACATCAGCGCAGCTTTCATCTACATGTTGCTAAGGATATCCACGACAAACTGCACTCAGGATAGATCGAGATGGGCATTAACCTTTTAAAGCCTAGCGGTAATTTTACGTACCGCAAGGTTTAACATTAAAAAATTCTCCGTGGTGCCCACATTGCGTTTATGTGTTTTGTACGGATCTCAGAACAAACAGCAACTTCTGCCTTATAAAGCATTAAGAGATTGGTTTTTATAACCGAAGTGGAGAGTGTTTACAGCGCGGTACGCACTGAGTCCTTATATAAAACAGATACGCTTCGTCTTTAAAGGGTTAAAAACACAGCCGAACTCGGTTATACCGTCACGAAAGGGGCTGAACGTTATAAACGAGTGTAGTTATAACAGAGAAGTATGATGTTATGGTTAACAGTGAGGAATTTACAGGCACCACAAAATATGTGACGCTATAGACGAGGTGTCGTATAAACCGATGCCGTTATAACGGGTTCGAATGTAGTTTATATTATGTCTACAACCCGGAATCCCTTTAGTACTGCAGAAAAAACGCAATTCTGTTTCATGCTTTGAGACAAATGGAAATAATACATAAATAATGGAGTATATTTCGCCCAGATATTGAATATACACTACCAAAACTATAAAAAAAACATAAAAGGTACAGTTATTCCTGTTTGCGCCATGAAAGAATACAGGGGGAGATGATGTACAGCTCCATTCATTCTTAACCTCGTTTCGACCCCTTTATGCATTAAATAGGACGCTAAGCGGGCCCCAGAACCGGTCTGGATGTATTAAAAATATACAGTTTGTAAAGAATAGAAGAACACCGGTACGTTCACAAAATATTTATCATTCAACGCACAAACTTTTCCTGTATCAGGTAACCAAGTGCTGAAAATATTGTTAAGATAGACCAACACGGCACACAAAATGTGTTGAAAACATATTTAGACCTCTGAAGGATGAAGTTACTGAAGACTATACAATAAGTTTTATTACATGCCAAACGTTTTTTACTTAACGCGGAAATGGGTAATAATATATAATTTCAGCGACAAATGAATGCATGATTATGGAACACTGGTGGAATGCCACTGATAAGGACGTGCCGACGTACTCGGAAATAAACCTGTCCAAGTAGCACTTTGTCTACCATAAAGCCCACACGGACTGGTCTGGGGCTGAACCAGGACTTCGCTGTGAAAGGCCGGCGACTGACAACCTGAACCGATGCCAAAGTAGCCAGTGCTGTCGTCACTTACGTTAACAGCAACGAAATTAACCCTTTAAAGACGAAAGGTAATCTATTTTATATAAGGACTCAGTGCGTACCGCGCTGTAAATACTCTCCACTTCGGTTATAAAAACCAGTCTCTTAATATTTTATAAGGCAATAGTTGCTGTTTGTTCTGAGATCCGTACAGAACACATAAACGCAATGTGGGCACCACGTAGAATTTTTTAATGTTAAACCTGGTCGCATGTAAAGTTACCGCTAGGCTTTAAAAGGTCCAACACTGACGTACTGAGGTGTCGTAAGTTTACATACACGCTCATTAAATTTATAGCATATGTTTGTCAAGACGGCGACATAAAGACGTAAACAGAGCCCACAAGCCTTTCCGAAACGTCGGTATCTATCAATCAATCGACACGATGTCCTATTACAGAAGGCACTAGTTTATAATATGACTCCATTGACAATGGTTACCAATTTCGTAATTGCTTTTGTCTTTACGCATTTTATCAATAAATGGAGCTTAAAACTTATATTATTACGAAGCATGTGGGGTTTGGCGAAATGTTTTGAAATTAAGAAGGGATCCTCGGGCTCCAGAACTTCTGGAACCGCTGTTTCAGAAGCAATCGCAAGGAAGCAGTGTTCATCTTGGTCTCCGCGCCCGTTCAGAACGGCCCTTGGACCCACCCAGCCTCCTATAGGATGGACACCGAGTCATTCCGGGCGGTAAAGCGGCCGAAGTGTAACGCTGACCACCCATCCCCATCTAGCGCTAAGGTTAAAGAAAGAGTCCAGCTATACCTCTACTCCCCCTCTGGTCCTCCATGGCAGGTTACAGGGTGAACTTTGCCTTTAACTTTACCTTATTCAGATTTTGATTTAACAGCACGTTTACGTTTACCAGGTATCGATTGGTTTGCTATTGGCCTGTGCACGACACACTCCCTGCTGCCGTGTCACTCAGCTGCACACCATTACAAGCGCTCCGCAGTCGGCTGGCGCCACTCCTCAGTTCGTAAATCGTGGTGTGTCGGGTCTTTCGTGCCTCTCTCGAACATCAATTAGGGTCTATTTGTATATCAGAATTAACTACAGCGGTTTTGTAATGGGAATCCCGTTTATACAGACCTTCCTTCTACCGTATACGAAAGAAGCAAAAGACGAAGCAAAGACTGGTTATATACCTCAATGCAGGATGTGTACTGCTATACTGTCAACAAAACAGGAGATGTCTGTCTGTCTGTCTTGTCTGCCCGTCTGTCTGTCTGTCCGTCCATCCGTCTGTCTGCCTGCCTGTCTGTCTGTCTGTCTGTCCGTCTGCATGGAACAACTCGGCTGCCACTAGGATTTTCATGAAATGTGATATTTGAGAATACTTCGGAAACCTGTCGAGAAAAAGTTTCATTAAAATTTGACAATAATAATGGGTACTTTACATGAAGACCTACGTACATGCATGGTAGTGTTTCACTGAATTCTTCTGAGGATGAGAAATGTTTCAGACAAAAGTTGTAGAGAAAATAAAAACACACATTTTATGTTCAATAATTTTTTCCCTGAAAATCGTGGCTTTTATGAGATAAAGTAGAAAAATATGGCACAGTCTGACAGACCACAAACGACAATACAATACGGTACAGAAAAGATGCGATCTGCATGTTGTATAACTAAGACAAGAATAGACACAAGGCAACAATGGTTACACGTTGGCGCCTCAATGTTACAATACGTACACGGCTGTCTTGTTGTGTTTAGCGTCGTATGCCAACAGCAGTAGTTACGTCTACACAGTACTGCACAAGAAATAATGTATTTGGCATTACTGATACGTGACAAGAATGCAGAGGAAAGTTTCCATGGCCTCCTCAAAAGACCCAGAGTCACAACCGCCTGCAGATATTGAGGAAACCCATGGAAATCAGTATATTATTTTGATATTTGTCATCCCCGTTGGCTTGTATGATATCTAATGAGTACAGGTCCGTCTCACAGCCAACAAATTCTTTATTAAGAATTAAAAGTTTTTTAACATCGCAACTTTTAATTCTTAATCAACAAATTCTTTATTAAGAATTAAAAGTTTTTTAACATCGCAACTTTTAATTCTTAATAAAGAATTTGTTGGCTGTGAGACGGACCTACACTCATTAGAAATCAGTGTAACTTATCTCCTAATTCCGTTATTAATTTATCACTTTATTGACGGTTTCTGAAATGTATGAGTTATTGAATATCGAATGAACACAAAAGCACAAATGATAAATTAAGATCGGTGCGGAATGAATGTCATGTCCTATTATAATGTTGTACCTCAGAATTGTCTTATAGGCGTAGAAGAAAACCGTCCGGCACCTGTCAGAATAGCATGAATCTGGGCTGTTTCCCCGGATGGGAATCAAGAATCTAATGGAGGAAAGATTTCACGTATATCAACCCTTTAAAGCCTAGTGTATAACACATATACCACAGGGTATTAACACTAAAAAATTCTACATTCTGACCAAAAATTGTGTTCATGGGTTCTACATAATTCTCAGGAAAAAAAAAACAGCGACTACTTCCCTATACATCATAAACCTGTTACCTTTTATAATCGAGACGTAGTGTGTTTACTGCGCGGTACGAACAGGAACTTTAAGGGTAATTTAGGTTAACGGGAACCTTCCATAAGGAAGGCCTTTAGGAAATCGAGGACCAGTGGACAGAAAATAATTTTCCCTTTCTCCTTTTGTCTTATCTTTAAAGGGCTAAACAAATTCATACTTTATAGAATCGAATGAAATTTTAACAAAGAAATCGTTCAGAGTTTCTGATGATGCGGACTGAATACGAAGCATGCGACCAGCAACAGGCCAACAATAAGAAAGGCATGTAATACATTCTCTAGACCATACAACCATATCGACAATATGGGCCACGCAGTTGGGTAGTGACCTCGAGTCTCTTAGAATTGTTTTCTTACACTGTTCGACGCGTTGCATTTATTATGATACTGTCATTTACTTCCGTAATTTATAGAGGCAGTTAGCTACAACAGCTGGAAGGTATTACCACATTAAAAATATGAGCAGTCGAAATAACACAGTCAAATAAAGCAGTCCTACTTTTTTTCGGGTTTAATTTACTTCACAATTCGCCTCGTCATTTCTTGGATTTAAAGACGCATTCGTGGCTAGCGAACCTAGATTTCGATCTCAACTTATTTATGTGACAAAGCAGACTGTGTCACGACCTCTTTCCAAATAATCTATGATCTCTTTGCCGTGCACTCTACCACAACACCATCACCACCGACCTCCTTCGTAAGAACGCGTACTTAGGTGACAGGTCAAGTAATCTCCAGCCTCCATGAGATCAGGATGTTCATTACCGCATTCACAAAAGCTCGTCCCTAAACCCGATCCTGAGCCACTCCGCACATTAAGTTCACACCCTCAACCTCCTAAATTTTAGAGCCGTTTTAATATTATCCTCCAATCTGCAATTACATTCACGAAATCCTCTCTTCCCTCTGAATGCCTTCTTCGAGTAGCTCAGTCAGTATAGTGACTACACTACGCACTGTAAAGTCCAGAATTATGATTCGATTGCAGGACGGAGAAAATAACGTTTTATCCACATCGTTTATATTCGGAGTCCCAGCCAGCCTCCTCTTCATTGGTTACCGGGGAACATTTACCGTGGGTAAGACCTTCGGTGCGTACAGCTACCCATCACCTACACTAATCACAAGAATTAAGAACGTATGGAGCAATACCTCCACTTCCCTCACATGCCTTCACAGCGTGATGCTTAAATAAACACGGAGACAACTTTATCTGTACTTATGTAATTGATAATTCAACACTTCAGTACACCAACATGCATTTTCAGAAACTCGCACACAAAATTAGAATGAAATGTGTAGAAAAATATACCCGACTGACATAATGCCTCGGCCGTGCCATGGCTCAGGCGGTTAGTCGCCGGCCTCCCACCGCGGAGGCCCGGGTTCGATCCCGGGGTCAGTCCAGTGGGATTTGTGGTGGACAAAGTGGCACTGGAACAGGTTTTTCCCCCGAGTTCTTCGGTTTTCCCCTGTCAATTTCATTCCACTGGTGCTTCCATTACTAGGAAAAGGACAAAAAAGGACATAATGCCTCAACATACTGCGTCATAAACTGGTTTTTTAACAGTTTCAGTAACTGGGCTTGTGTATTTCAAGTGTTCAGTGTGTTGCGGTGATGATGATGTGTTTAGCACAGCGAAACATGTCGGGGCTCTTGTGAAATTTTCTACACATTTTATTTTAAATTTGCGTACGAGTTGGTGCAAATACATGTTGTTGTAACAGTGCGTACACGGAAGGGACAGTTTTAAAAAATTACATTTCAGTAAGTCCTTCTCGTCTGCGTGGTGAGTGGTAGGCCTGAACGTCCATCCCATTTCATCCTATTTCATTTAATCGCCTTAAGAGTTGACCTATTAGGTGAATATTTCGTATCAGACAGCCCTTCAGTGTGACTGCCCTTAACAACAGGCCCACAAGAGTTCAGTCTGGTATTTCTGAGGAGCACTCAACGCGTAGTCTGACCCACATTTCGTTTCTGCTACTGTCATGGATTTAAAATCAATCCCTTAGTTCAATTGTTAGGAAGAACCTTCAATCTGAGCAAAGGCGCACCCAACGAGTAGATTGGGGGGGGGGGGGGGAGCTGCCGGGCTGCAGCCCACCCCAAACACCCAAGACTGAAATTTGAAAAAAAAACACAGATTTTGTAGATATTATGATACGAAAAGTTTTACATGATTTACCCTTCCGCTGAAGTCAGCCACTGAAGTCGGTTGATGACTAGCACAATAGAATTTTGAAAAGTATATTAACCCTTTAAAGATGAAGCGTATCTGTTTTATATAAGGACTCAGTGCGTACCGCGCTGTAAACACTCTCCACTTCGGTTATAAAAACCAGTCTCTTAATGTTTTATAAGGCAAAAGTTGCTGTTTGTTCTGAGATCCGTACAAAACACATAAACGCAACGTGGACACCACGTAGAATTTTTTAATGTTAAACCTGGTGGTATGTAAAGTTACCGCTAGGCTTTAAAAGGTTAATAAAATTAGAAAGTAAGAATATAGGACACTGTGATAGAGTCATGGAACATCTAGTTACATTTGCATATTTGCATATACATAAATGCAGTTTCAGACAGTGTTATGTTGTACTTACAACATGATTGTTATAACATAATTTTTAAAATAAAACATAAATTATATATAGCCTGAGGGTCAGCCGCCCCCCCCCCCCCCCACCAAGGAAAACTTCTGGGTGCGCTCCTGAATCTGAGAATAAATTATCGAACATTAACAACTCTACGGGACAGACCATTACACTACCTCAGCCGTAGCACTTTTTCTTTCTGTTTCCCAAGCAGTTCACTATTCCTATGCTTAGTCATCGAGATACACAATATGACACCAAAGAGGTCAGGCCACTTGGCCACCCACACAATAGTGTATTAGGCTACGTAGGTGAAAACTGAAAAGAAAGAACGCTCTGTTCGCATGAACACGGGGAGTGCCAATGACCGCTTAGCAGACGGTCGGTCGTCGCAGTGATTTGCAAGTGGGCTTAGCGTCACGACTTGCAAACACCCGGCTTTTGCCTTTATGTTAATAAAATTAACATTTTCTGGTCAGATATAAGACAGAAATATATTCCGTATACAGAAGGCAACTAATCTTTTAAAGCCTAGTGGTCACTATACTTACCACCGTGTTTAACGTTAAAAAACTGTATACTCTGCCCGTTGTGTGTATTTGTGTGTTCTGTGCGGATCTCTGAAAAAAGAGATACTATTTGGAGATCTGCGCTCTTCTGGGATGTTAGGCAGCGGAGATTGATAGTTTGTTATCGACGTTTCGGGACAACCTATCGGTCCCATATTCGGGAGTCAAGTAGCCTAAAAAGAATGCCGATAGACTGTCCCGAAACGTCCACGCTACGTGAAATCTTAGAAATGCGAACATCTCATTCACACAGCGGCGAAAGTCTGAAGTCACGCATAGCTACTACTTCCCTATACAGCATTAACTAATTGGTTTTATACTCGAAATGTAGTATGTTTACTGCGCGGTACGAGCTGGATCTTTAAGGCCCAAATCGTGACAGATGATGTACCAGCAGGAACCCTAATCCAGGGAATCCAAAATTATATCTAGCAACCAAGAACAACACCTAAGTAACTGACTGACTTCATCGAAAAGGCTTCTTCCTTAGCAGGGGTCACTCGGATAGCGAAGAAATTCCTTGCTATATACAGCACACGGATCTAACCTTGTACACACCTGAGGAAGCCGGGGTAGTATAGCCGAAGTGATGACGAGGGAACGGGTTGGAAGCCGAGAAATCGTGGATCGTTTCCAGAGGATGGCAAGAAATTTACTTCTTTCCCAAGCGTCCGGACTGGCTCTGGGCCAAATTCAATTTCTTTTTCAAGGGATACAGAGATCACGTTCCTTGGGGGAGTGAAGCGGTTGGGGTGGAACCACGTATCACCATATAGTGCAGAGAATAAGAATGAGTGGATTTATGTCTCTACTTCCCATACGCTTTCACTGTGTGCAAAGTGACAACTTCGCCTCTCATAGACCTAAGGTTCATCAGACCGTTCGCAAGGTCCCAACATTAATTTCTACCCTCAAACCAAAAACAATAAAGGAATTTCAAAAACAAAAAGGGTACAGAGACCTTCCTTCTTCTAGGATGTGACGCGATGTTGATTGGTAGCCAGTTATGGATGTGTCGGGACAAAGTATCGGGCCTAGGTTCAGGCGTCATGCTTTCCAAGTAGACTAAAATCTCGTAAAATGGGCGCACTTACTGGTTTTGTTATAAAAATGAATGGCATCTGAACACTAACATGGTGGGCCATAACCTGCACCTTATACGCAGCACATTACTATTTCTGGGAGGCCGGACGGCACAGTTGGTTCAGCTGGATGATTCGGGGTTCGAACCTTGGCAGAGAAAACAGATTTATCGCTTCTCCGAAACGTCCTGGCTCTGGCACTGGAGCCTACCCAGCCAGCTATCAATGGGTATGGGGACTCTATGGCCGGAGTGAGAGGCTGATCACTCGCCATCTAGTGCAGAAATTAAGAATGAATGGAGCCTTATTTTCAATGAGCTTATGTTTTCATGGCCCGTACCTTTTACACACAGATTAGAAATCTGCTCACGTAGGAAAATAGGAAGCTCTTCATGAATTAACCTTTT
Source organism: Coptotermes formosanus (assembly GCA_013340265.1). Taxonomy (NCBI): domain Eukaryota; kingdom Metazoa; phylum Arthropoda; class Insecta; order Blattodea; family Rhinotermitidae; genus Coptotermes; species Coptotermes formosanus. The sequence continues at coordinate 354,973 of BLKM01000555.1, read as the reverse complement.
AAAGCCTAGCGGTAACTTTACATACGACGAGGATTAACATTAAAAAATTCTACGTGGTGCCCACATTGCGTTTATGTGTTTTGTACGGATCTCAGAACAAACAGCAACTTTTGCCTTATAAAACATTAAGAGATTGGTTTTTATAACCGAAGTGCAGAGTGTTTACAGCGCGGTACGCACTGAGTCCTTATATAAAACAGATACGCTTCGTCTTTAAAGGGTTAAAGGGTTAATAGGATACTGTTCTGCGACTGGAGTCGAACTCGGTTAATAGCGTCATGAAAGGGACTTGATATATTGTGTCGTTACACACGGGTGTTATTATAACGGAGGAGTACAGTGTTAAGATTAACAGTGAGGAATTAATTGGTACCACCGAATATCTACGTTATTAATGTTCCCTCTAAGCTGCGCGGTCGCGCAGTAACTGAAATGCTCCCGCGCATACTGAATTGTTGCCGCGCAGCTGGAATTTTTCAAACTAGACTGTTAATATTCTTATTATACATATTACAGAAAACTTGTTAAAATGCCGCGCAGCCGTCAGGCCGTGTAAAAATTTTCTGCTCAGAGCAGTAGCAGGTCCGCGCAGCTGTAAAAAAAAGTCACAGGAAACGTTGGATGTTAAAGACGAGGTGTCGCATAAACCGATGTCGTTATAACCGGGTTCAACTGTATCTACCTTCCGTAGGACATTCTTACGTGCTGATTGCCTTAGAACATCCTCAATCCTCAGTCGATGGAATAAAACCCTTTATTTAACCCTTTAAAGACGAAGCGTGTCTGTTTTATATAAGGACTCAGTGCGTACCGCGCTGTAAACACTCTCCACTTCGGTTATAAAAACCAATCTCTTAATGTTTTATAAGGCAAAAGTTGCTGTTTGTTCTGAGATCCGTACAAAACACATAAACGCAATGTGGGCACCACGTAGAATTTTTTAATGTTAAACCTGGTCGTATGTAAAGTTACCGCAAGACTTTAACAGGTTAAGCCGACCCAAATGGTCGCGCCGTCTGAGGTCATTCACTCACTCTCACTCACTCACTCACTCACTCACTCACTCACTCACAACAACAGACTGACAGATTTCCACCCAAGATATGTTACTCAAATCAACGGCCATAAATGAATACGATACATCATCAGCTGTTCTACCCATTCACTGTCGCTATATGTGAATTAACCCTTTAAAGACGAAGCGTATCTGTTTTATATAAGGACTCAGTGCGTACCGCGCTGTAAACACTCTCCACTTCGGTTATAAAAACCAGTCTCTTAATGTTTTATAAGGCAAAAGTTGCTGTTTGTTCTGAGATCCGTACAAAACACATAAACGCAATGTGGGCACCACGCAGAATTTTTTAATGTTAAACCTGGCGGTACGTAAAGTTACCGCTAGGCTTTAAACGGTTAATATAGTAACGTTAAATAGGACGAAAAGAGCAGGCATGGTTGTTTACTTTCACACATCTAGTGGCGCAGCTTCCGTTTAGTGTGTCGGCTTATGTGCTTGTACAGGAGGAGGACGGGATAGCTCTGTTTTATCTCATAGCGTTATAAATTATACGACATCAGGCACATTTTATACACAAAGGTGTAAAAAGGGGAAAGCCAAGGCTTTTAATATAAATAATTCCACGCGGCCATATCGATACGCTCAGCAACACTCGCACCTTTGCCTCTGTTCTTTCCATCAGCACTAAAAGCAGAAATTAACCCACAAATTTCGCCACTTCACCTTCTTCGTCCGCAGATCGGAATCGTAACTTAGGATTCGTATAGTTCCTCAAAGTTCCTTCATGAAAAGGCGTGATGAGGTTTCCTTAAAACAGGTTAGGACACCTTCCTTCAACATCCTTTCCCCTTCGTCACCCACAATCATCCTTCTTTCTATTCTACACACCTTATACAGCTAAGAAGGTGCAGTAAACTGTATGATCCGTATTTTGCTTGGAATTACTTCAGAAATATTAGTGAGGCAGGGACAGGTGGCGGGCTCTTGCGAATTCGTTAATGAACCTCCTGGTTCCATAAAATGCGGGGAATTTCTTGACTAGCTGAGAAACTGTTAGCTCCTCAAGAAGGCGTCTGCTGCATGGAATTAGAATTAATTAATGAGAAGGTTGGGGCCGCGGTGGCACAGTTGGTTGAGGCACTGCGCTACAAACCGGAAGGGCGCGGGTTCGATTCCCGATGGTGTCATTGGAATTTTTCATTAGCATAATCCTGTCGGTCGCACTATGGCCCTGGGGTCGACTCAGCCTCTAACAGAAATGAGTACCAGGAATATTTCCTGGGGGGTAAACGCGGCCGGTGCGTAGGGCTGACAACCTTACCACCTTCATGTGCCGACTGTCTACAAATCTGGGAGCCTCAACCTCCTGGAACCCTAAGGGCCTGTCCAGGCCTGTAATGGGATTGCTTTTTTTTTTAGTGAGAAGGTTAGAGGGTCTAGACACCTACCGGGCGAAATATTCCTTCATCAGGATAAAACCTAAGTATATAGTGAAGAAAGACCACAATCTTCATGTTCATCTTGATTTTGGGGGCCCAACTGACTGCTTAGCAAATAGGTACCAAGTGTAAAGCGAAAGAAGTGTGAAACTGAGCTACGGTTAAGAATTAGATGAGATTTATCTCCACTCCGTCTCTAAGACTTGGTGGTGTTACAAACTCGGAAAGGGCTGTTCCGCTCGTCAGAGAGATTTCTAATCTCTTTGAAACATTTCAAGTAGTGAAACAGAATTCCCTCTTATTCCCTTCGAATTGCTCACACAATCATCCGACATTACTTATCCTTACTTTTACAAAACAGCCAACCAACCGACTATTTGAAATATGTCCGTAAAGTATGAATAATCTTTGGCTTTAAGTTCAAGGGATTCTAATGATGGTGCACTGGAATAGTTATCACTGATATTGCGGGCACTGTCCATCGTCTCAGGCTAAAATACACAACGTTTCGGAGGCCGGACCCGTCTCCTTCTACAGGTGGAAGGGGAACAGAAGGAAAAAAGTTACTGAACATAAGATATGTGTTTTGATTTTCTCTACATCTTGTGTGTGAAACATTTCTCACACTAGGAAGAATTCGGCGAGATACTATCATAAATGTACAAACTTCAAATAAAGTATCCGTTATTCTTGTCATACTTTAATGAAACTTGAATTTTCTCGCCAGATTTTCGATAAATACTCAAATATCAAATTTCATGAAAATCCTTCCTGCGGGAGCCGAGTTGACGGCTGACGGACAGACGGACAGACGGACAGACATGAAGAATCTAATAGTCGCTTTTCGCAATTTTTCGAACACGCCTAAAAACATTTAAAATATTCGTTTATTACTTTAAATATCTTAAAAAGGCAACTGGTTTCCAAAACAAGGTTACGCATATACTACGTATTTTGTGCACCATGTCTTTCCTATCCTGCCATCCCTGGCACTACGCACACTGTCTATTAACCCTTTAAAGACGAAGCGTATCTGTTTTATACATGGACTCAGTGCGTACCGCGCTGTAAACACTCTCCACTTCGGTTATAAAAACCAGTCTCTTAATGTTTTATAAGGCAAAAGTTGCTGTTTGTTCTGAGATCCGTACAAAACACATAAACGCAATGTGGGCACCACGTAGAATTTTTTAATGTTAAACCTGGTAGTATGTAAAGATACCGCTAGGCTTTAAAAGGTTAAAACGCACAGTACATAATTAAGGCGTATTAAGAACATACTACTCGTACTATTCAAGTTTACTTGCAACATAACAAAACTAGATAAATAAGCTTGTTCCAGGAATATGGTCCTTTCCTTCACTGCTCAGCGGCCCGTGCCGTGAAGGACGGAGCTATGGGAAATCAAGGAGCACCGCATAGTTCGTAGGGTTAATGAAACCATCATACAGTTGTTAAATCACGCCACATAATTACTGCATTATTTAAGCCGTCAGCTAACACACAAGCTTTTCCCTTAAGAAGACCACAACTTTATTAAATGTGGGCATAAACCAGGCCTAATGGGAGTTCTCAAAGCTGTACGAACCACCACATACGTTTCTTTATTTCGCTACTAGATAGAAGCACAGAGCTCAACGTCAAACAAGCAAACAGGAATAAACATCAGCTTGTGTATGTTATGACTCATTTGTCATAAAGACAGGCAGCGCGTTTACTAAAAGTTCAGCGGTTTCAAAGAACACGTTCCTTAAAAGTTCAATATGCACCGTAGCATACTGAACACACACAACTTGCTGCGACTCTGCTTTGGGACAGCATGCATTTTAGTGAACGTAATTAGCGGCACGATGATTACCTTTTATTTCATAACGGTCCACGCCCCCCACAATAAATACTACTACTCTGAGTACAGCCACCTAAATCAAACATTCTCTGATTACGTCATATGAACACACACACACACACACACACACACACACACACACACACACACACAAACAAACAAAATGGAGAGGAAGTCAGTTTAAAGCCTAGCGGTAACTTTACATACGACCAGGTTTAACATTAAAAAATTCTACGTGGTGCCCACATTGCGTTTATGTGTTTTGTACGGATCTCAGAACAAACAGCAACTTTTGCCTTATAAAACATTAAGAGACTGGTTTTTATAACCGAAGTGGAGAGTGTTTACAGCGCGGTACGCACTGAGTCCTTATATAAAACAGCCACATTTCGTCTCTAAAAGGTTAAGCAGCTGCGGACTTCAGAATTTGCCACAAATTACAACGCCGCTTTAGTGCATACGGAACGAAATAAAAACACATCGGATCTTCTAGGCTATTATACAGCGTCGAGTCTTAATACTTTACCGATGTTTCGGGATAACGTATTGGTCCCGTCTTCAAGAAGTCCAAGAATACTTCTTGACCGTAGAAGATGGGACCGATACGTTGTCCCAAAACGTTGGTAACCAGCTATCGACCTACACCGCGGCGGAAGCCTGTGAAGCTCGCATATGTCATTATGATGTACTTAATGTTATACAGGTCCCATGCACATTTTTTACATATAACTTTTATAGTATTACCAACCACTGCACAGTAATTCAATTTACTCCTACATGTGTCGGCTAATCATTGTAACCACCATCCGGGAGTCACAGACGTGCGCAGCTTGCAGTATGTACACAGACGGTATGCATGGAATAAACATCGGATACCTTAGCTGGGGGGGCTCCAACAGTACAAAACTACAAGGGATTTGCAAGACATATGTTTGGACACGACTTTTATATACTTTAGACTTTATGTATTAACACATTATATTTTAATACCATACGTAATTTAAACTATATAAAATTACTGGTAATACAGTGACAACTGCTGTAAGTAATTAACATTTTAGAGCCTAGCGGTAACTTTACATACGACCAGGTTTAACATTAAAAAATTCTACGTGGTGCCCACATTGTGTTTATGTGTTTTGTACGGATCTCAGAACAAACAGCAACTTTTGCCTTATAAAACATTAAGAGATTGGTTTTTATAACCGAAGTGGAGAGTGTTTACAGCGCGGTACGCGCTGAGTCCTTATATGAAACAGATACGCTTCGTCTTTAAAGGGTTAAATTAATTAACCTTTTAAAGCCTAGCGGTAACTTTACATACGACCAGGTTTAACATTAAAAAATTCTACGTGGTGCCCACATTGCGTTTATGTGTTTTGTACGGATCTCAGAACAAACAGCAACTTCTGCCTTATAAAACATTAAGAGATTGGTTTTTATAACCGAAGTGGAGAGTGTTTACAGCGCGGTACGCATTGAGTCCTTATATCAAACGGATACGCTTCGTCTTTAAAGAGTTAATGTACACATTACCATTCATTAACACACTGCACGCTGCGCACGTCAGTGGAAAGTGACTCCCTAATGATGGCCACAATGGTTAGCCCAAACATGTAGGAGTAAAAATAGTTACTGCACAGTCGCTGGTAATAATAAAAAACTTAAATATCATTACGGTTTATGTATTTTTTATTTACTTGGACTTTCGTCGGCCGGTTTCTTACATTTTCACTAATTCCAAATAATATTAGGTTCGTCCACTGCGATTCACTTAAAGCCTACCTTCGAGAATTGTACCCCCGCGCTCAATGAGTGTTTACCAAGGGCGCACTCGAAGGGGGGGGGGGGCCGCCCGGCGGCCCCCCCCCCCCCCGAAACCCGAAATTTAAAAAAGCAAATTTTGTAGATATTCTGATAGCAAAAGTTTTACGTGATTTCCTCTTCAGCATAAATCAGCCACTGAAATCGGCTGACGACTAGTACATCAAAATTTTGAAAAATAAATTAATAAAATTAAAAAAACAAGAAGATATGACACTGTAATTGAGTCAAGGAACACACAGTTATATACGCAAGTATGTAAATGCAGCTGCAGGCTGTGTTACGTTGTACTTACAACATGATATTTATAACATAATTTTTAAAATCGAACATAAATTGTACACGGTACACAGATTCAAGTTCAGCCCCCACCCCAAGGAAAAATTCTGGGATCGCGCCTGTGGTTTACTGTACTTAATTCCTGACATTTCTTCATGTATCCCCGATATACGGGTTGGAAGCAATACATAATTTCCCGATAGATAACGGAGGGGTTTTCGTGATATAAGCCACGGTGTGCGAAAACAGACAAGTCGCGGATTGAAAGCACAAGAGATATACCCTCGTAAAAAGTGAGTGTGTGCCTTAACACCCTTCCCTTGCCTCACATAAATCTCAGCGCGCACCCCCGAAATGCCGCAGCTAATGTGAACCCTTCAGGGCGTAGTATTTTTACGCCCTTTATAAGCGAAGGTGGGCATTATTAAGCCTTGATATAACATATTAAAACAGACGTTAAAGCGGTGCCCCTCTCCACCGTGAAGGTGGCTTAAATACAACTAGTTAGCGATTTTATACGTCGTATTAAAGGGTAACATCACACGGTTTTTGTGCAACAGCGACTGAAGTCTCATTCGATTGATAACCCGTAAATTCGAAAACCCTTAACCAAACTACTGCCATCGTACTTTAGTTTCTATATATACAGTCGCTTTTTTGAAAATAGTAATTAAGTAATTTTGTAAAAAGTAAGTAATTTCTTTTCCCGAAACGTTAGCAATCACCTACCAAAGTACACGGTGTCAGTATCACAACAAGAGTACACGCCGTTGTCAAATCTTTAAATTTCACATGAAAGTTCAACATCTCGCGCGCCCCCCCCACCCCACGGCGCAACAGCCCGCTATTGGGTCAGGGCCTCCTCATTATCGAGCCTTCATGATCACACTCAGACACACCGCACTCGGTAGGACTCCTCTGGACAAGTGATCAGCCCGTCGGGCAGAGACCTGTACCTGACAACACACAACATTCACAACAGACAGACATCCATGCCCCTGACGGGATTCGAACACACAATCCCTGCCGCAGACCCACGCCTTAGACCGCGCGGCCACTGGGATCGGCAATTACCAATATCTGCTGGGTACAAAATACCCGCAATGTCACGTAAATTACTATTTAACTAAGAGATACATTATCTTCGTACAGCAAACCCTTCCAATTATACGTGGTACACTCGATCAAGAAATTTCCAGCATTTGTAAAGCCTGCGTTCACAGAAATAATTCTGAGCCATATCAGTTCAGTGCTCCGTTATTTTCCTACTAGCTCCGACCTGACCTCACAAACACCTTCCGTTTTGAGGTTTCCCATTAACCAGTTAAAGCCTATCGCTAACTTTACGTACCACCCGGTTTAACATTAAAAAATTCTACGTGGTGCCCACATTGCGTTTATGTGTTTTGTACGGATCTCAGAACAAACAGCAACTTTTGCCTTACAAAACATTAAGAGACTGGTTTTTATAACCGAAGTGGAGAGTGTTTACAGCGCGGTACGCACTGAGTCCTTATATGAAACAGACACGCTTCGCCTTTAAAGGGTTAATGGTTGCAGTTAAGTGGTTAGTACTCAACCCTCATATTCAGGAGGTACCGTGGCCGATTTTCCTTCCAGTCTTTGTTGGTGAACGCTGACAAAAGTTTGCTGATCATAGTCACATCGTTCATTTTAATTCATGTCAAAAAAAATAAAGAGAAAGAAATAACTGTGTATGTTTGTTACGATGTAAAGGCGTAGTAAAAGGTGGACAGTTTATTGTCAAAACAATTCTTTTATCCCCTGTGTTAGTTTCACAGACATACGTATCGATATAGAAACACACAAATAATGTGGTGCTTTCCGTAAGGATTTAAAGCCTTCTGTAGAGGATAAAACGGATGCTTCTGGATGTTTGGGGTATGTCTTTTGACTGTCATGGGACTGCCCTCCCCTCTAGCCAGGAATATAACACAATTTTATAGAAAGACACCCTTCCACAAAATGGTTTTGTAAACGTTAAGTTGTGACATTTCAGACAGTAGGGGTGGTGGAGTGTCCCTTTTGTAATGTTGGAACCACAATGTGAAGGCAACTGTGTTTTGTGTAATTTACGATGATTCTTATAAAGGTCCATTATGTTTAGAGGAAGTTTTAAAGGGGGATGTTTTAAGGGAGTGTTTTGTACATTTACTATTTCATCGTACATCATTCAATTCACACGTTTTCCCCTACAGCAGGAGGAAGGGCAAAGCGTTTCAAAGTAAAATAAATCAAGAGTCAAGTATAGGTAATATAACATTACATTAATGAATGGAACTGCTGGGTCGATCCTAATAGTGTCTCTTTTTTTTATGATTTCCTTTCCAATGCACCGAGTTACTCCGTCCTCGTGTGTATAATTTCCAGTTATAAGTTAGAGGCAATTACAGTCGAACCCGGTTATAACGACATGGGTTTTTATGACACCGTGTCTATAACGTCAGATATTGTGTGGTACCAATTAATTCCTCACTCTTAACCATAGCATTATATTCCTCGTTAATTTTTTATGTTGTATACCGTACATATTTTTACACTGTCAAGATAGACCAACAAATATGCACACTTTTTACAATTATGTATTTTCATCACTGTCATGATGGTGGCTTGACCACCGAAACATGTAGGGGTGACACTGATCCAAATATATAATTGTAAACAGTGTGTCTATTTGTTGGTCTGTCTTAACCCTTTAAAGACGAAGCGTATCTGTTTTATATAAGTACTCAGTGCGTACCGCGCTGTAAACACTCTCCACTTCGGTTATAAACACCAGTCTCTTAATGTTTTATAAGGCAAAAGTTGCTGTTTGTTCTGAGATCCGTACAAAACACATAAACGCAATGTGGGCACCATGTAGAATTTTTGAATGTTAAACCGGGTGGTACGTAAAGTTACCGCTAGGCTTTAAAAGGTTAACATTACACTGCTCGGTTATAACGACACTCGTTTATAACGACACAAAATAGTCAGTCCCTTTCACGACGTTATAACCGAGTTCGACAGTTCTTCCTTCTTCCAAAAATCAGGTGTTTACGTCTTTCATTCTCCACGTTGCATCAGCACCAGACCAACCTCCAGCCCTCGCACTCGGTGCTCTCCACACAGTATGACGTCAACATTGCACTTCTGCAGTAATTTAATTTAAAGATTCGACGCCATGTAGTTTGGCAGTTGGATATTAATCTACCGAACTACAAGCCGTCACATCTCAGGAGGTCTCAACACTGGCAGTCTTCACCACCAGAACTTCCAGTCTCACAATAACTTCCCTCTTTCGGGTATATTTTTGTTTATTGTTGAATTATTTAATGACGTATTTCTTCAATGGCACGGCAGACCCTATATGGCCAGGGCCTCCTCACTGTCGAGGCTTCACGATCACACTCAGACCACACGACACTCGGTAGGACTCCTCCGGACGAGTGATCAGCCCAACGCAGAGACCTCTACCTGACAACACACAACACTCACAAGAGACAGACATCCAAGCCCTGGCGGGATTTGAACCCGCAATCCCAGTACGCGCGGGGCCGCAACCCACGCCTTAGATCGCGCGGCCACTGGGATCTGCAATGACGCTTTAATAGTTCAAATCATTTAACGTGGAATAATAGGATGAAGAATTAGTAACTAATTACAAAAAATGTGGAAAGGGTCGGCGGCGGTCTAATTTGCATCAGGCCCTGGATTCCCGGCCACGAAGCAACCTGAAACTGGATTCGTGTGGCTAAGATAGGGACAGGCAACGGTAATAGTAAAGGTAATATTTTTCCCATGCCACAAATACATAGAGGGGGAGTAGGCATATAACTCCACTCATTCTTAACTTTTGCAGTAGAAGGAGGTGAGTGGTCAAGTCCATGTCCCGACCGCTTTACTCCCGGTGGCCTGGTGAGGGCCACAGCCGTTCTGGACGATGTGCAAAAATCTGTTGCCAAAAATAAGGTATGTTATGAAAACGGTAGTTAACCTTCAGGTTTCATAAAAGCGGGGGGCGGGGGGGGGGATTTATTGACGAGGTAAGTTTGTACCAAGATAGGCAGTGGACGAACAACGTAACACTGTGGTGCCTTCACGTAAGTATTGTTGCAGTGGAAACACAACGATGCATTATGCGTCTGTTGTTCACCTACAAGTCACTGTCAACTATACAAAAATATTATGTGTTTCACAACAATGCTTCTACGTCAAAGTTACGTCGCCAGCAATAATGTAACGTACGTATGTCTTTATGTAAAGTGCCCGATGTTGCTGCACTGAAACAAAAGAACGTTCGTTTGCCTCATGGCCCTCTTTAGGCGTATAATTCGGCCAAACGTATCGTAATGACGTAAGTCTTTGCGCAGTTTCTCAGTCTTTGTGTTGCTGTAAAACATTTTACGAGATAAGACGAAATTAATTATGGATGAATAAGTACTAAATATTATGAGTGTGTGGCTGTATTCTTGCCTTAGTTACCCGGCATGAAAATCGCATCTTCTCTGAGTCATATTACATTGTCGTCTGTGGTCTGTCTACCTGTATCATATTCTTCCCTACTAGCTCATAAACGGCATTTTGGGAAAAAGTTATTAAACATAAAATGTGAGTTTTTATTTTCTCTACTTTTGTCAGAAATATTTCTTATTCTAAGAAGAATCCAGACGGACATAATCATAAAATGTACACAGGTCTTCATGTAGAGTACCCGTTATTCTTGTCAGATTTTAATGAAACTTGAATTTTCTACACAAACATTCTTGAAATCCTCAAATATCAAATTTCATGAAAATCCGTCCAGTGAGAGCAGAGTTGTTGCATGCGGAAAGGCAGACGGACGGACGGACATGACGGGGCTAAGGGTCGCTTTTTGGAAATCTGTGAATGCGCAAAGAAACGACTCTGCTCCTTAAGGCACACATATATTTCTTGTATGAGATCAGATACATTTTTGGACTGGTAACGCTTTGTTATTCAGTCCTGGTTCTGTCGCGGTGAAGATTTACTCTACAGCCCAGTACGTCGTATCTTGTATCTCCCCACTACACGCCCAACATCTGCAGCAGACCCAAGGAACTCTCTCTGTAGTTTGTTTCTCTGTCCTGAAGAAATCAGACTTCTAAGGTGATTTCTATCTTTGGAATTAAAGACAAGTAGAAAAACTCCAGACATAACGACTTTGGTCTCTGCATGGGATTTGTTCAAGAAAGGAAACAGACAAATGTTAAGCAAAGAATAGGACATGGAAATGTTTAAAACCAACATGATGATAAAAAGTGCTTGAAGTATAAAGAGGAAAGAGTGAACGTCACGTTTCTGCCACCCACCAGTGCAGCAGCACGGTGGAGGCTATGTAAGGGCGTATGAACGTGCTTCCCCGATCGCTTGATACCAGCTCACGCGAACAGCGAACCAAGTGACGCAGCAGACGTAAACGTGGGTCTAGTGCATAAAATGAAAGCATAATGGGACAATAATTAACAGCACTTTCCTTAGTTATACTACCACAGAAGTTCCCGATCTCAGTAGCCGCGCGGTCTAAGGCGTGGGCCTGCGGCTGGTCGTTTGTTGGGATTTTGAGTTCGAATCCTGGCGGGGGCATGGATGTTTGTCTCTTGTGAGTGTTGTGTGTTATTAGGTAGAGGTCTCTGTATCGGGCTGATCACTCGTCCAGAGGAGTCCTACCGAATAAGGTGTGTCAAATTGAGTGTGATGGCGAAGCCTCGGTAATGAAGAGGCTCTGGCCCAAACAGGGGCTGTTAGGCCACTGAAAACAAACCAGAGAAGGTGCGAATGAAAGTTGTGTAGCGTACATGCGGTCGATATTTGTTAACAATTATTACAGTCCGTTTCTTCGTCCTTATTCTAAATACGTGCCTACAGGAACAGAATCTAACGAGTGAATATTTAATTTCATATCCCCTATTGTTACACGTTAAAACAATGGCCGCCACCTGGATTTTTCTCAAGAGACAGAATCCGCCACATAATTTGGTGCCACAAGGCTGCTTACGTTCAAGAAGTGCCAGATTTGAGGTTCCTGCAACGATTTTTGCGGATATTCAAGTCTGCTAGAGTGTTATGTTCTTCTCTGACTGCTTGATCCTGAAGAAGACGGCACTAACATCTTTCAGAACGTCAAAAACTACCTCCCAGTCGAGTCAACATAACATGGCGGAAGACGAGAATCTTTTACGTTGAAGCCGTTTATGGCTGTTTTTTCTTATCGCTCAGGAGTTGTGACTCTTTATACTGAGGTACAGTTTTAACCATTTAAAGACGAAGCGTATCTGTTTTATATAGGGACTCAGTGCGTACCGCGCTGTAAACACTCTCCACGTCGGTTATAAAAACCAGTCTCTTAATGTTTTATAAGGCAAAAGTTGCTGTTTGTTCTGAGATCCGTACAAAACACACAAACGCAATGTGGGCACCACGTAGAATTTTTTAATGTTAAACCTGGTGGTACGTAAAGTTACCGCTAGGCTTTAAAAGGTTAGTTAGATTACATCGAATGGTATTAACAACATGCGATACAGCTCCTCCCTCCAGGGTTTTATGGCCCGTACATGCGAGATATTTCTTCTCCGAAACGTCCCAGTTGGAACTGGAACCCACCCAGCCTCCTATCCAATCGGTACCGGAGTTCTTTCTGCGGAGATAAAGCGCCATCAACTGCCGGGGTTAAGAATCAATAGAGATTCATCTCTGTTCCCTCTACACGCCTTTATGGCATGGACAGGAACAAATATACACTCTGCTTTATTTTTTTTTTCAAAAATAATCTACCAAAGCGGAGGAAAGTGGGGGGGGGGGGGGGGTTGTTCCAGATGTCTGCCTTACCCCACTGCCGGCGCCCATATTACAGACCACATTGTAAGTAGGCCGCCTCCGAAGCGAATTAAACCAGAAACAACATGTCCTACCTTAACCTTTTAAAGCCTCGCGGTAACTTTACATACCACCAGGTTTAACATTAAAAAATTCTACGTGGTGCCCACATTGCGTTTATGTGTTTTCTATGGATCTCAGAACAAACAGCAACTTTTGCCTTATAAAACATTAAGAGATTGGTTTTTATAACCGAAGTGGAGAGTGTTTACAGCGCGGTACGCTCTGAGTCCTTATATAAAACAGATACGCTTCGTCTTTAAAGGGTTAATACGAGTACATGAAGTTACTGTAGAATCATATCACAAGTTCCGCGAAGCAAGGAAGACGAACCACGGACCGTTCGACCAGTAAGTCCGTATACACGTCACGTTCCAGGAAAGATCTCTCACTCTATGGATATTTAATCGTCAACAACAAGTTTGGAAAGTGCTTCCTTCCACTATTGTGTCTATGACGTACGGTACGTTAAAACGACAAATTTTACTTCTCAATGTAACCAAACGCGTATCTGAAATACTGACACGCGTCAGAAGTACTTATGCCTATCTTTCACTAAGCACACAGCCTCGTTGTCTTGCACAATGACCCCGTGCCCATTCATTAGCAAGTCTTATGGTAGCAGACATCAAAGTGTTAATTGGTTCGTTAAATGATAAACTCTCGTTAACTTTAATGTTAATACACTGGAGTCAATTCCGCCGTACGTAAGCTAAGGTATGATGTCACTCAAGAGCAAGGTTACATTTTCCACGACACAACTTGTAAAGTTCTGGGAAGTTCATATAAGCATACAGTCAACGGGCGGCCCCCCCCGCACCGGTCATATATAGCGTTGTGAACGGAGGAAATTCCAGAAGTCCAAAGACACGCATATAAATCACACTACATTCAGTCCAAAGACAGGCATATAAATCACACTACATTCAGTCCAAAGACAGGCATATAAATCACACTACATTCAGTCCAACAAACGGCAGTCTTTTTTTTTACAGATACTCTGTATTGCAAAATCGTGTTAATCAATCCAAAATGTTTCGATTCCTCATGGGATCATCATCAGGGATTCATACCGAAGTTAACATTTCATAAAACAGAACTAGCATTATATATATTACATATATATATATATATTACAAAGATATAAAAAGAAGACGAGTTATGTAGTGGATCCTTGGCATACTACAAATTAATGTTAAAAACATTAACTTAATTAAAATACAACCATGCATAACCAATTCAAATTACATATCGTCTTTTTATACCTTGTTATATCTTTTTAATATGTATATACATTACAAGTTTATTTTTGTAAAGTGTTACTTTGATATGAATCCCTGACGATGATCCGATGAGGGATCGAAACATGTAGGTTTAATGAACAAGATACTGTGATACAGAATAGCTGTAAACAACAGAGTGAATTTTGTTGGACTGGGTATTGTGTGCTGGTACGAACAATATAAAACACGCATATTAGTACTTTTCAATGAGCGAAATGGCGTGTTTTTATGTAAGGACACATGTAGGCTTACGTGCATGTGGGACAGAATGTATTCAGCGATTTATTTGTGTCAGGCCATGCATCGTCAATTACAAAAGCCTTATACTTACAACCTTACTGTCTCTTTAGATTGAGGTATGTAAACGGTCAGGGTTCTTAGCAGCTACTTTTAACTCTAGAAATTAACCTTTTAAAGCCTGGCGGTAACTTTACATACGACCAGGTTTAACATTAAAAAATTCTACGTGGTGCCCACATTGCGTTTATGTGTTTTGTACGGATCTCAGAACAAACAGCAACTTTTGCCTTATAAAACATTAAGAGACTGGTTTTTATAACCGAAGTGGAGAGTGTTTACAGCGCGGTACGCACTGAGTCCTTATATAAAACAGATACGCTTCGTCTTTAAAGCGTTAATTATGTAACTTTGGAAGTACGTGTAATATTCCCAACGTCTTGTCTCGTTTTAAATTACACCACGATGATTTATATAGCAGTAACTTAACTGAACAGGACAATAAGCAGGGAAGGTCTGCAATAAATTTGTTACGCATCTATTTATTTTGTATTTATGGTGTTAATATGTCAGTAATTAAATTTAATGGCGTCGTATGAAACAAGGGTAATATTTAGACAAACGAAAAATGTGCGCCACACTTAGTTTCTTCTTACAGGCACGCTCCGGTCACGAAGCTGAAAGAAGTTCCCCTTCTCCTGCCTTGGCATTCAAACATGGCTGTCACATAAAATTGTGATTTGCAAAAAAAAAAAAAAAAAAAAAAAAAAAAAAAAAAAAAAAAAAAAAAAACCACCGCTACTAAATACAACGTCTTGTTAAAATGTTATATTATGTCGCAGGCTTGAAAAAGACACAGCTTGTAATAACGTGTAGAATAACAAGATGGGCCCACAAAATACTTCATACAACAAAGAAAATTATTTATCATTATAAAACCAATAATTTGCGCATAAGACATATATATATAATGATACGGTATTTTTCCTACATATTTCCGCGGTCGACTGCCATCTTCAGGGAGTGATACTAGTATTTAAAACCTGAAAAAATATGATACATTTGTAGTGATAAAATACATTGTATCATGATATACACTATATGACATAATATATTTTATGACTACAAATTTATCATAATTTATCACGTTTAAATAGTGGTGTTACTCCCTGAAGATGGCAATTCATACATTATATGCATAATAACTTCTACAGGTTGTATGTTTTATATGTAAACGATATCAACAACGGCGCCTACTGCAGACTGTGGAACCGTGTAAATAGTGGCTTGTCTCTGGCAGTTGGTTTTAAACCTGGCATATCGCGCTGCCTGGAGACGGTACGCTTGTACCGAAACATGTCGTAGCTACGTGTTTAACACTCATATGTAACTAATAATGTGCATTTAGTTGGTACAATAAATTGAATACTTTTCTCGACGGATTTTCGAAAAATGTTTAAGTACCAAATTTCATGAAAATCTGTCCAGTGGAAGCCGAGTTGTTCCATGAGAACGGAAGGACGGATGAACGGACGGACAGACGGACGGACCGACGGACAGACAGACAGAAACGACGAAGCTAATAGTCGCTTTTCGCAATTATGCGAACGCGCCTAAAAAGAGTATTTCCGATAATTCGTAAACAACGAATCGTAGCCAAGGACTTTAGAAGCTTCAACAGTGTCCACTTCCTATAAAACAGTAACGCCATTAAGCTCTGAAGTTACATGAAAATCCCATAAAGCCAGCGTTACGTTTATAACGATTTACGCCTCCCTGGCTTGGACATTTGTGGTGTATCTTCAAGTTGCTGCGAGTGCAAAACAAAGTTTCCCGCAAGACTGGCAACTTCTCAAGGCGCACAACGACCCGCGATTTGCGTGTGGCATCCAAAATTCCGTACGACTATGACTTAACAGCAAAGTTATACGGGCAGGAAGCGGAAGTCTTACAACCTCAAGAGAATAAAAATATTTCTCTACACTGGGCAACGGAAAGACCAACACATCAAATACGAGAGGCTCAAACACGGCCGCGGTCAGGCATACGACCGTTAAATTGTCTGAGCAGTCTATATATGATGTGGTTTTTAGGTGTTGCGTAATGACGCTGTCAATTGCTAGCAATATGCGGCATCGGTGATACATGGATGAATACGGAGCATTGGTGGAAGGGTAGTGACAAGGGAAACCGGCGGTACTCCACTTTGTCCACCTTAAATTTTATATGGACTGGTCAGGGACTGAACCCGGCTATCTATTCGGTTTCGTCGATGTGTATCACATTTGCAGACATATAGTATTTGGGTCCGTCAACTGTCCAGTGGCTTACAAATGCAGAAGTCAGTCAGTTCTGTAAATAAGTGCGAAGTTTCGAAAGGTTATGCACTTCTAACGTACACGGTAGGAAGTTCATGTTCAGTAGGTGGTTAGATAAGTAGAAAGGTGGGTGAGGAGAAGTAGCAAAGTCGTGGGGAAAGGGGGGAGGGGGAAGATGCGTAGGGAGTTACACTTATGCGTGCAGATGTTAACCTTTTATAGCCTGGCAGTAACTTTACATACCACCAGGTTTAACATTAAAAAATTCTACGTGGTGCCCACATTGCCTTTATGTGTTTTGTACGGATCTCAGAACAAACAGCAACTTTTGCCTTATAAAACATTAAGAGACTGGCTTTTATAACCGAAGTGGGGAGTGTTTACAGCGCGGTACGCACTGAGTCCTTATATAAACAGATACGTTTCGTCTTTAAAGGGTTAATGGAGGCAGCCGGTTCATGTAACAAGTCGTTATACATCTACCAGACTACATGACAGCACATACTAGCATGGATTTGTTCAAAATTTGAGAAGATGGTAATGTAAGTGTAATCTAGCAATAATGGGCAACACTTATAGCTAGTATTAAAAAAACAGATAATTAAATTTAATATTATATGACCGCTCTGTTGAGTTGCGCACTGTGTTTTATGCCTGTCTCAACAATCTTTCAGCCTGTGAATTTGTACTCACAAACTGCCGACGCCATAACTGGCGCCGTTTTTTCTCCTTCAACTATAAGAATTCCCTCGAATCTTTGCAAAGATATACCCCACATTCTTCAGTTCATATGCCTCACATTCCACTGTAGTTTAAAGGCCTTGCAGCAACGAAATATTCCCCGTCCAATTGCACGGTTAACTCACCGATACTGCACAGATGCGTAGTCAGAAGCACTACTTTCAATTCAGACTGTACTATAACAACATAATGCAGACCATGTAACTTATTACGTTTAAAGTTTATAGGCTTCAAAGGAAACGTGAAGAAATAAGCGTATTTGGTTTTGAGTTTCCAAGTTCTCAAACCCTCTTAGTGTCACTCAAGGAGCCAAAGACTCTTTTTCTGAGCATTCACGGATGGAATAACAAGACGAAACACGAAGATTCTTTACAATAGCACAAAAAAGTACTGCCATCTCTAGCGGAAAGCCCAGAACTAAAGCGGCAGCCTATTACTACAGGATGTTTCTCCGTACAGTAAACAGCGGAGTGCGCCTCATCTTCAGATCTTGCAAGACCAACTGGTGACTGACGGATTACTTTTTTCGACTAAATTTTTAAAAATAATGACTTAAGTCTTGGTACGGTAAGCGGTTAAATTTTTCCCTTTCCACGCAATGAAGGCTTGTAAGGAGATCGGACATATAGCCTTACCCATTCTTAGCCTCGGAGCTAGATGGAGGTGAGTGGTTAACATAATGCCCACGCCGCTGTACCCCCGCGAAAGAACCCAGGTATCCGTTGAATAAGCGGCTAGTTAAGACCCAGGGACTGTCTGAACATTTTGAAGGGGAGAACGATTTCTTTCCCATGCAGGGATTCGAGCCCCGTCCCGTCCAGTCGGCAGCCCACTCGCTATACCGACTGATAGCACTTACCAAAGGTTAAATAACACATAGATATTTAACCCTTTAAAGACGAAGCGTATCTGTTTTATATAAGGACTCAGTGCGTACCGCGCTGTAAACACTCTCCACTTCGGTTATAAAAACCAGTCTCTTAATGTTTTATAAGGCAAAAGTTGCTGTTTGTTCTGAGATCCGTACAAAACAGATAAACGCAATGTGGGCACCACGTAGAATTTTTTAATGTTAAACCTGATGGTACGTAAAGTTACCGCTAGGCTTTAAAAGGTTAAACACGACTACAGCAGCGGCTCGACAGAAATAAGATAATTTGTCTCTCAAACTCGTCAGATTTCTGCTTCCAGCCTCGGTTTTGGGCTACGTTGCTTCTCTGGACAATGACAGAAAAATTTCTTCAGACCTTTCAAGCGAATGCTGGAACAGATAACTGGATGACGCAATCATTTGTTCCCATTTCTTTTCACACTCTCATCTGCGCTAGGTGGCTTCTGCAACATATACAGGGTTATTAAACAACATAAAACGCAAACAGTGGTACCGTATTAGCTCAGACGACAGACGGCGCAGCAAGTACAGAATGCCAGACCTACTGACGTCACATACTTTACAGCGTTACCACGATATTTACAAAGACAGACAGACACCTACGAAAAAAATTGATTTCAGAAAATAAAGGCCGATCTCAGTGGCCGAGGGGTCTAAGGCGTGGGTCTGCGGCCGCTCGCTTGCTGGGATTGTGGGTTCGAAACCCGTTAGTGGCATGGATGTTTGTCTGTTGTGAGTGTTGTGTGTTCGTCAGGTAAATGTCTCTGCGTCGGGCTGATCACTCGGCCAGAGGAGTCATACCGTGTGCGTATGTGTGTGTGTGTGTGTGTGTGTGTGTGTGTGTCACGGAGTGTGATCAGGTGCAATAATAACCTCCACGCCTACAATGCACGCCGTGGCGCAGCTGGTTGAGGCACTGCGCTACAATCCGGGAGGTCGCAGGTTCGATTCCCAATGGGGTCATTCGGATTTTCCAATGACCTAATCCTTCCAGCCGCACTATGGCCCTGGGGACGAACCAACCTCTAACAGAAATGACTACCGGGAATATTTCCTGGTGGGTAAAGGCGGCCGGTGCGTAGGGCTGACGTCCTTACTACCTTCATGTGCCGAATGTCTTGAAATCTACGAGGCGCAACCTTCTACAGCCCTCAGGGTCTGTCCAGACCTGTAATGCGATTGCTTTGACTTGCTTTTACCTTTTTTATCATCGCTCCGTGAAGCCGTGTAGGCGCTGCGGTATATGATGTGCTGCAGTTCTGAACTTCAGTACTAAACAGATGTCAGTGTTAAGCTTTCGGAGACGTTACTGCGGGGAATAGCCCGCTGCACCTATTGATTTGAGACCGCGTGTCGACTGAAAGCCGAAATGGACGTGAAGATAAAAGGGAAATTCTCTACCCCTCGCCACGAATGTACGATGATCTCCGACAGTTCAAACCGCAGCCCCTCATTTTTGTGAAAGGATAACTGGATTCATGCAACATGTCAATCAACATGACCACATAGTTAACCTTTTAAAGCCTAGCGGTAACTTTACATACCACCAGGTTTAACATTAAAAAATTCTACGTGGTGCCCACATTGCGTTTATGTGTTTTGTACGGATCTCAGAACAAACAGCAATTTTGCCTTATAAAACAATAAGAGATTGGTTTTTATAACCGAAGTGGAGAGTGTTTACAGTGCGGTACGCACTGAGTCCTTACATAAAACAGATACGCTTCGTCTTTAAAGGGTTAATCTGTAACGAATTACATTTCTTTTTCATCTTTTCTGTGGTGCAACAGCCCCAACTCGGGCCTAGGCCGCCTCACTGTAGAGGTTTCCTGATCACACACAATTAGACACACACACAGCTGGTATGACTCCTCTGGACGAGGGATCGGCTCGTCGCAGAGGCCACTACGTTTGACAACACTCACAACAGACAGACATCCATGTTTCCGGCGGGATTCGAACCCACAATTCCAGCAAGCGAGCGGCGCGGCCACTATATTTCTTTTTAGAAACAGCACATTCAACTGTACCCACAACAGGGTTTATATGGAATATAAAACAGCGGAAATGTTCCTGATTGGCCACTTTTGAAGGTTTTAAGTTCGGTGAAGAGTAAGTTAAGGCTTCTTAAAAAATTGACACCAGTTGTCAGGACGTATTTTAACTTCTAAATCAGTCTGTTAACACTTTAAAGATGAAGCGTATCTGTTTTATATAAGGACTCAGTGCGTACCGCGCTGTAAACACTCTCCACTTCGGTTATAAAAACCAGTCTCTTAATGTTTTATAAGGCAAAAGTTGCTGTTTGCTCTGAGATCCGTACAAAACAAACGCAATGTGGGCACCACGTAGAATTTTTTAATGTTAAACCTGGTGGTACGCAAAGTTACCGCTAGGCTTTAAAGCGTTAAACGCGCACTTTACTGTGTATTGTCAGAAGCGGCAATGACAGAAATTTGGTGAAGTAATGACAGGCTGGGAAACTCATGCATTCGAAGAAAAGCACGCAACAGTACTAATATTTCCACCACAATTTCGGAAGTGTGAAGAAGGGGATTCTGGTCTTCTAGAATAAGACGTTACAAGAATTCATCTACGATGCACAAGCCTTTGAAAATGCAGGCACTACATTCCTTCGAAACGTCGGAACATCAAACTCAAAAGTCTACATAATCGCACGTGTCATGGCACGACCTATACACTGACACAACGCTCTTTTTTACCTTTTGTGGTTACAAATATCCTGGTAGGCGGCCGCGATAGCTCAGTCGGTATAGCGACTCGCAACGAGCTGGACGGTCCGGGGTTAGAATCCCGGTGGGAGACGAGATTTTCCACACCCGTTTCGATCGGCCCTGGGGCCCACCCAGCCTACTGTAAAATAGGCATGGGGACTTTCCCAGGGGTTGGGCGGCCGGGGCGTGGTGTTGACCAACCCACCCCCTTCTAGCACCGAGGTTATAAATGGGTTGGAGTTGTACCTCCATCTCCCCCCTGCGCCTGCATAAGCATGTCGTGGGATGACCCTAAATGTCTTGGTGCCGTACATTACAAAACACCCTATAAATGAATAAAAAATTGGAAAAGGATATGTATGGTGGCCACAGCTTAGGAAGATCGGGGAACACTATTTTCTTAAGATCCATATGGCAACTGACAGCGGGAGGTAGATAAATATTCGCCCTCCATCCCACATCCGAAACCAGCGGCAAACCATTTCTAGAATTGGTTATGTTCCTGCATTCCAACAAGAGTGACCTAAAGTACACATCTACCTGCTACTTAGTTTGGTACCAGCAGTTCAGAGGGTATTTTTAAGTCAAAATAATTTTAAATTTAAATTAACCTTTACAGAGGTAAAGGTAACGGCGTCCCTGTTATCGCCATGAAGGCATAAAAGGGAGTGCGGACACATCTCCATACATTTTTAACCTCGGCCCCAGATGGACGTGAGTGGTCGCCTTCACGCCCTGTCCCCTTTAACCCAGAAAACAACCCACGGTACTACTGAACAGAAGGTTCGGGGGGGGGGGTGGGCGGGCCCCAGTGGGGTTCTGTACGGTTTAGAGAGGGAAAAGTTTTTTCCCCAGCCGGAAATCGAAACTGGGCTAACGGAGTAGATTTCTAGTACTTTACTCTGGTTTCTACATGTGAAAAACCCGACTGTACCTTAATACAGGGTGTATATTTTACAGTGCCCCTGAGCACGGCAGCTGTCATGGGAACATCACCGCATACGAACTGTACATCCGCAGGGAACTTAAAAAAAAGACCGTTCTTCTGCCGTAGTTCAACGTACCTGACTTCACAGATAGCCTTGCTGTACCGATCGAACTCGTAAGCTGACCTCGAAACTTCTAGAAATATTTCTCGACACACAACAAAACTCCTGTTTTAAAACATAGGCAATTTCTCTTAGAAACCCCTTTTTCAATTCTGCAACGTAAGTGGACTACCCTACATTTTGTGTTCTATTAATTCCACGAATAACGGCGTCAGAATTAATTAAACTTAAAGGCCGCAGTCTGTTTCCTCGAGAAACGAGGCAACTATAATTTTGGCGCACTCGCCGCACACCAGACTCCAGTTTCGAAGTAATGTAAAGCAACTGCACGAACGGCATAGGGAGTTTTTGGGACATCAGTAATAGGGCAATTTGTATTCGTATTTAGCCCTTTAAAGACCGAACGTATCTGTTTTATATAAGGACTCAGTGCGTACCGCGCTGTAAACACTCTCCACTTCGGTTATAAAAACCAGTCTCTTAATGTTTTATAAGGCAAAAGTTGCTGTTTGTTCTGAGATCCGTACAAAACACATAAACGCAATGTGGGCACCACGTAGAATTTTTTAATGTTAAACCTGGTGGTACGTAAAGTTACCGCTAGGCCTTAAACGGTTAATGGAAACCAGCGATCCCTGTGACCGCGCGGTCTAAGGCGTTGGTCTGCGGCCGCTCACTTGCTGCGATCGTGGGTTCGAATCCCACCGGGGGCATGGATCACTGTCTCCTGTGAGTGTTCGTGTTGTCAGATAGAGGTCTCTGCGTCGGACTGATCACTCGTCCAGAGGAGTCCTACCGACTGTGTTGTGTGTCTGAGTGTGATCGCAAAGCCTTAATAATGAGGACGCCGTCGCCCACTCGGGACTGCTGCGCCGTGTAAAAAAGATTACTATTAACCATACACAGTCCCAGAAAGACTGCCACATCTTCATATTTACTGCTCGTCTATTATTGAACCTCTTAGTACAAATTTTTTCACCATTCTGTACAGGTCATTATCCTTTTACACGGCACTGTCGCCGCGGGACAATACTTGCAGAACCGTAATTTACGAAATTATAGCAATCTAACATACTTCGTTCCATTGCAACAAATGCTACTTCATAAGCGCTGACTGACTGACTGACTGACTGACTGATTGACTGACTGACTGACTAACTAACTCCATGGAGCAGAGACATTCTTGAGAAACTAACAGTTTCTCAGGGAGTCAAGAAATTTCCCGCATTTTATGGAACCCGAAGGTTCATTACCGTATTCACAACAGCCCGCCACCTGTCCCCTAGCCTGAGCCAGCTCAATCCAGTCCATGCCCCATCCCACTTCTTGAAGATCCATTTTAATATTATCCTCCCACCTACGTCTGGGTCTCCCAAGTGGTCGCCTTCCCTCAGGTCTCCCCACCAAAATCCTGTATGTACCTCTCTTTTCCCCCCATACGTGTTACATGCCCCGCCCATCTCATTCTTCTCGATTTGATTACCCGAATAATATTTGGTGATGAGTACAGGTCAGTAAGTTCCTCCTCATGTAGTCTTCTCCACTCCCCTCTCGCCTGGTTCCTCTTAGGCCCAAATATCCTCAGCACCCTATTCTCGAACACACTCAGTTTTGTTCTCATAAGCGCTGACACCATCTTAAGTTTATGCACAAACACAGGTGACTAAAAAGTGTTCGTTCCGGCCACTCATTTACCAGCGGCAATAACGGTGGCACCACGTGTACAGACGACAGCGTTTTGCCTGCTCTCGCGGGCGAGACAAGTCTACCTTCCTGCAACAGGCATTGGCCGCACGCCGTCCCGTTTTGCTGGATTTTATTTTTATCAGACAGTCCCAACACCGTACACGGAGATCCGAAGCGAATCAAAGAAACACATAGCTTGTACCAACTCCAGTTACAGCTGAGATCTGTGCTTTTCTGGGACGTACACGCAGCGTAGAATTGTACTTTGTTACGGACGTTTCGGACAACGTATGAGTCCGATCTTCAAGTGTCCAGTAACGATAGAAATTATAGTCTTCAACGTTATGCAGTGATTCAACTGAAAACAAAACTGACTGACTGACTGACTGAATAACTAACTAACTAACTAACTAACTAACTAACTAACTAACTAACTAACCAACCAACCAACCAACCAACTAACCAACTAACTAACTAACTAACTCACTAACCAACCAACCAACTAACTAACTAACTAACTAACCAACCAACCAACTAACCAACCAACCAACCAACCAACCAACCAACCAACCAACCAACCAACCAACCAACCAACTAACTAACCAACTAACTAACTAACTAACCAACCAACCAACCAACCAACTAACTAACTAACTAACTAACTAACTAACTAACTAACTAACTAACTAACTACATGGAGCAGAGGCCTTCTTGAGAAGCTAAGAGTTTCTCAGCTAGTCAAGAAATCCCGCGCATTTTATGGAACCCGGAGGTTCATTACCGCATTCACAACAGCCCGCCACCTGCCTCTATCTTCAGCCAGCTCAATCCAGTACATGCCCCATCCCACTGCTTGAAGATCCATTTTAATATTACCCTCCCATCTAAAGCCAGTATATGGAGCATAATGTTGAGGTAGGCCTACTAATGGTGTCAAGATCATTATTCATTGATTGCCGGGGGGAAAGGGCCCGCTTGGATATCCTTAATTTGCGATTTCGTGAAGCAGACAGTGGTGGGGACCAAAATCTCTTTCGGTCGTGGCTTCACAACATACACTCCGGACACTTGTGCCACTGGTCTTGCGCTCTTTATATGAAGACGGACACAGACACCGAGTACTACCGTTGGCCTCAGCCCGTCGCCATATCAAGATCTCGGGCCTATTATAGCCGCACGGCCAAGTATTTAGACTTTACCTAGAACTCTTGACCACATAGCTGTTTATAGCACCCCGCCTATAAGAGTTTTGTCTATTTATGATATAGGCCTGTACATTCCTGAACAATCCGTGAGTTTGTTCAATGTACAGCGCCAGGTGGCGGGCACAGCTCCTCGTGCCACATTCACGGGCGCAGGACAGCCTATTGCTACGTCATGTTGTTATATTAAGGCTGGCATTTATCTCACTTATATACAAAGCTTTAGTCCCTACCTCACAGAGAACAGAGTCTGTCTCCATTATTAGGACTAATTGATTAATGTTGTTCAGAGAAATGATCGATATTGTTTGTTAGAATCATAAAAAAACATATAAAAACGCTATGTGCTGAAACATAATTTTTTTAACCTTATAGCATCTTGTAAAAACGCGCAGTTACAACTGGAATTACATACTTAAAAATGTGCGGTTCCTTA
The DNA here is from genome assembly GCA_013340265.1 of Coptotermes formosanus. NCBI lineage: Eukaryota > Metazoa > Arthropoda > Insecta > Blattodea > Rhinotermitidae > Coptotermes > Coptotermes formosanus. The sequence goes on along the minus strand of BLKM01000555.1, from coordinate 329,091 downwards.
AATTTATGTACATTGCGAAGGCAGAAGTAGTGAAAGAAATACATTTACGCAAAATACTTGTATTTCAAATATATACTGTCCTACCAACTAGTACACTAAGACGTTATGTATATTACATATATACGGGAGTCATACAACGGATCCCGACATGTTTCGATGTATATCACATCATCTTCAGGGGAGTCACATTAGAACATTAGGAAAACAGCTGAAGCAAGCCAGTCTTTGTACTCACACGCCTATGGAATCGTAGCTGTTTTCCTAATGTTCTAATGTGACTCCCCTGAGGATGATGTGATATACATCGAAACATGTCGGGATCTGTTATATGACTCATTATATGCACTATACATAATGTTTTAGTGTACGAGTTGGTAGAACAGTATATATTTGATTCATACGCACACGGTATGGGAAACTACAGATACTTGTATGCATTTGGTGCAGCTCTTCGGACACAGACTCGGAAGACAGAGGCCTAACAGGACAATACAACACAACACAACACCTCTGACATCCACTCTTGCTTCCAAAGATATTCGAACCCCCGATCCCAATGTTTGAGCGCTGAACAAACCATGCGAACATTAACCCTTTAAAGACAGAACGTATCTGTTTTATATAAGGACTCAGTGCGTACCGCGCAGTAAACACTCTCCACTTCGGTTATAAAAACCAGTCTCTTAATGTTTTATAAGGCAAAAGTTGCTGTTTGTTCTGAGATCCGTACAAAACACATAAACGCAATGTGGGCACCACGTAGAATTTTTTAATGTTAAACCTGGTGGTATGTAAAGTTACCGCTAGGCTTTAACCCTTTAAAGACAAAGCGTATCTGTTTTATATAAGGACTCAGTGCGTACCGCGCTGTAAACACTCTCCACTTCGGTTATACAAACCAGTCTCTTAATGTTATATAAGGCAAAAGTTGCTGTTTGTTCTGAGATCCGTACAAAACACATAAACGCAATGTGGGCACCACGTAGAATTTTTTAATGTTAAACCTGGTGGTATGTAAAGTTACCGCTAGGCTTTAACCCTTTAAAGACGAAGCGTATCTGTTTTATATAAGGACTCAGTGCGTACCGCGCTGTAAACGCTCTCCACTTCGGTTATACAAACCAGTCTCTTAATGTTTTATGGAAAGCTACAAACACTTGTATTTCAGTTATTTGAAAGTATGGAACAGGCCGCTGGCATAAATACAAACAACTGACTTGTTATTTGCACTTATTTGTTATCACAATCTAAGCATAAATGAAACTGAAGCTTCGTTAAGACAATCTCACGTTTCCTCGGAAATTGTCTTCAAATTATCATTTCATGCTTCAGATGTCTTTTCTGGACTTTAATAGCTGTCGCCCGAAAAAAAGGTTTCCCCTAGGCTAAGTACATTTTACAAAAACAAAATTTAAACGGGAAAACCAAGTGGAAAAAAATGGGCAATGCTTAAAGGAGGAGAGAACGGAAGCATCTTAAACAGAAACGCTTCATTTTATAAAATAAAATAGATTACAATAGAAACTTTGAAGTACAGAAAAATTTGCTTTGGGTAAGCAATAGACTTTAGTAAACAAACACAGTCGACGTGTGCTGATAAAAACCTGATGTCAACAGTCACACCCAAAAAAGTACTCGAAACTCAAAAGATAAATCGATTTTTTCGCCTTTCCGTACAAAGTTACACCGTATTCTTTAACTGCAACGTATAAGGTCACAGTTTATTAATATTTTCTCAAAGCTGAAGTATCGAAAGAGGAAATACAACTGGTTACGTGTAGCCATACGCACATTCCGCATTGCAGCACGTCACTCTACGAGGAGCAATCGTGTCTACACACGACTCACATGCATCATTCATTAGCTACACATGGATACCTTCTGTCAAAAATAACTATTAAAATGTAAATGAAACGCCCGGCTTTCTGCAGCTTGTCTACAAAAATTACATGCAGCCACAGCTGCGGCTGTCCACAAACAATCCACCAATTTTCGATTAATTACAGAATCTGTTTAAAGCATACTTTGATAAATCTACACACAATTTTACCCCCTTTTCCACGTATAATTGTTACTGATTTATGCTAAAAACAAACGGGTACTGGCGTTTACTGATCAAAACGAATAAAACTGTATTGGCCTATCGGTAAGTGCATAAATATGGAATGCCGGTCCCAGAAGTGCAGGAATAAGGAATTTACAAGATTTTAGTTTTTTGCCGCTGTATAATGAGATCATCACTTTTCTGCAATGTTGCGCAGCAACAAATGTGTAGTTTGCTACCGACGTCTCGGGAAAACACACCGGTCCCATCTTAAAGCATCCAAATGTCCAAGAAGAATTATTTTGGAGATAAATTCTTCTTGGACATCCTGACCCTTGAAGATGGGGCAAACAGAATGTCCTGAAACGTCGGTAGCAAACTACTTACTGACACTGCACAGCATTCCAGAAGAACGAAGATCTCAGTAGGTTAATTACTGTTGGATAAATCATTTGTTCATACGCTGTGATTCCGACATAAAATCAAGCACGTGCACACGCAACGGTAAGTTATACTTTCACACAGTTAATACCATTATTTTGATTAACCCCTTAAAGACCAAGTGTATCTGTTTTATATAAGGACTCAGTGCGTACCGCGCTGTAAACACTCCCCACTTCGGTTATAAAAACCGGTCTCTTAATGTTTTATAAGGCAAAAGTTGCTGTTTGTTCTCGGGTCCGTACAAAACACATAAACGCAATGTGGGCACCACGTAGAATTTTTTAATGTTAAACCTGGTGGTACGTAAAGTTACCGCTAGGCTTTAAAAGGTTAATTAATTTAACCCTTTAAAGACGAAGCGTATCTGTTTTATATAAGGACTCAGTGCGTATCGCGCTGTAAACACTCTCCACTTCGGTTATAAAAACCAGTCTCTTAATGCTTTATAAGGCAAAAGTTGCTGTTTGTTCTGAGATCCGTACAAAACACATAAACGCAATGTGGGCACCACGTAGAATTTTTTAATGTTAAACCTGGCGGTACGTAAAGTTACCGCTAGGCTTTAAAAGGTTAAACTAAGGAAGACGAAAATCGTAACATATGCAGCAAGCATTGGGGAGACAAGAAATGCATACAATATTGCAGCTGGAAAGTATAAATAAAGATGCTCACTGCATAGATCTCGGCGTTAATCGGAGGTTCAATAAAGAAACGGGTCTCACCTTAAGGCGGTGTGCCGCTGTGGACAAGATTCAGCTCCTTTAACCTTTAAAGACGAAATGCATTCTGCCTAATATAAAGAATCAGTGCGTACCGCGCTGTAAACACTCTCCACTTCGGTTATAAAAACCAGTCTCTTAATGTTTTATAAGGCAAAAGTTGCTGTTTGTTCTGAGATCCGTACAAAACACATAAACGCAATGTGGGCACCACGTAGAATTTTTTAATGTTAAACCTGGTCGTATGTAAAGTTACCGCTAGGCTTTAAAAGGTTAAAGCAGAGTGTGATGGCAGACTTTTGTAAACGCCGCATTATGAATTCATGAAAAGAGGGAATTTCTTTGAACAACTGCTAACTTCTCAAGGACACTGTACTGGTGAGTTACAGCTAGTTTGTTGTAAGCCATTTAACGACTTAACTTAGAGCTCCAGGCCTTACGTAGCCAGCAATGGAATGCGATCGTTATCAACAATAGTAACTCGGGGGGGGGGGGTGTTTTGAGGAGCTACACCGGCTTTCTCAAGGGGTTGAAAAGGTCTCACCAGTAGCGCCTTAAAAACGAACCTACCATAGTGCCGGCCATACAGCTGCCTTCCAGACACTTCAACATCACACCACCTTATTTCTTTCGAAACTGATACTGAAGAAACAGCAAAATCATTCGTAAAAATTTATGTAATTCAGCTGCTTCATTAGAATGTTTCCCAACAGAAAATAGCCTATGAAATATAGCGCTCTTAAATATGTACAGAACTAAAAATAAAAAACAAAATAGCGAATTAACAATTATTTTCTATCTATACAGACAAACAGAACAATATTTCCCTGCTGTGTTTCCCTGTTGTGTTTGTCTGTATCGGTTTAACATAGTGCAACGTACACGCACAGCAGGATGCGTAATCCAAAAACAAATTTAAATTACAACAGTCAAATCAATAGCATCAAGAGAGGAAAATTACCCTCAAGGAAGAGTGTTTACACTAAAATATCCTAATAATTATTATTACTAATATAATATAATATAATAATTAGTATAATAATTACTACTACTAATATGTTATAATATAATTAGTATAATAATCACTAACATAATATAATAATTAGTATAATAATAATAGTAGTAATAATTTTTATTATTATTATAACGAACAGGACAAGAAAATTTCGCGTGTACAATTCTTGTCCACAGCTTATCTTCCGTCTAACGACTAGACCTCGAACTGACTGACTAGTTAGTGTGAGGTTAGGCACAGTACGGAATTCAATTTGCAAAAATAAGGGGAGGTAAATCCCATACTGAATTCGGCAAGTCGACTTTTAAGACGGCAATGAATAAGCCCTAAATACATACAGATACATAAGTGTGTGTCTGTGTGTGTGTGTGTGTGCGTGTGCGCGTGTGTGTGTGTGAATATGGACGGCAATGTATTCTGTCTGAACACAGGAAGCTTCTTTCTCCAGCGCTTTCCGATCCTTTCGAGAAGGCCTGTCGCACATCGCTGTGTGTGGCAACGCGAGACCAAGTGCAAGTTTTATTACACGGAGCCTCGTGGCGCTGAATATCAACATCCCAGTGCCAAGTAATCTTATGAGGGACACCGAGTCTTTGAAACACCGAAACTCTGAATTGCATTTTCACAACAAAAGTAAAATGAACGCCATCTATAAAATATTCCCGTGATCTTACCTTCACACCACGTTCTTCTCACCGGGTTCAAATGACTTGCATTTGTTTAGTTCATTTTCAATCTATCCGTCAACTAATTTAGATTCTTAAATACTTTTATCGGTGTGATTTTTACTTCATTAACCTTTTAAAGCCTAGCGGTAACTTTACATACGACCAGGTTTAACATTAAAAAATTCTACGTGGTGCCCACATTGCGTTTATGTGTTTTGTACGGATCTCAGAACAAACAGCAACTTCTGCCTTATAAAACATTAAGCGATTGGTTTTTATAACCGAAGTGGAAAGTGTTTACAGCGCGGTACGCACTGAGTCCTTATATAAAACAGATACGCTTCGTCTTTAAAGGGTTAATGATCCCACAGCACGATGTAATGAACAGGCTATGGGCTGGAGGGTCCTGGGTTCGAATCCCGGTAGACGCAAGACATTTTTCTCTTCTCCAAACCGTCCGTACCGACTTTGGGGCCCACCCAGACTCCCATTCAATAGGTCTCGGGGTTCTTTCCGGGAATAAAGCGGCCGGGGCGTGAAGCTAACCATTCACCTCCATCTAGCGCAGAAGTTAATCAGAGCATCTAGTACTATCCCTATATGCCTTCGTGGCGTGGACAGGGAGACCTTTACCTTTACCTTTTACAGTACACGTGATCCCCACAGACACGTTCCATGATACAACTACGGGTACTTTATATGTTCATTTGTTTCCTATTTGATTTAGCAACAAATAGTCATATGTATACGACCAACAGCATAAAGTGGGTGATTTTGAATACAGACTTCGTTGTGTTGTGTATGGAAGCGGCCGCGATCTATTTTAATATCCTGTTCCACAAAGTACTTCAAGCAGTTGAGAAAAAACGTTAAAAGCAAAAGGAAAGCCGGTCTCGGGATCCGCGCATCAAGGCTGAGATATTAAAAATGGTAGACAGAGGGGCTGATCTTGACTTCACGCTTCCACCGCGGTGGACTGCATGACCCTTGAAGATGGAACCGATAGTTTGTCCCGAAACGTCGGTAACTAAACCACCAATCTACGCTGCGTAACATCCCAGAAGAGCGGAGATCTCCGCGAAGCTAATCATTACACCATGCCATCTTTGTTCAGCCTCCAATACATGAAGGTGCAGGTCACAAAATGGCGGTTTCATAACTCTGTTTCTTTTTGCGATGAAGGGCCCCGCTTCAGACGCTACGGACGCACCGCAGCCTTGAGGCTTATTGTGCAACCCTGTGACTAAGATAATTAGTTTCTTCTTTTTTCGTTGTACTGGAGCACGGGTGGAAAGAAACTGACTGGCGAAAACCGCAGTAGTAGGGGAAAAACATGTCCCAGTGCCACTTTGTCCACCAAAAATTTGTACTGTAATTGTATTTGTATTGTAACTGTATTTATTGTGTGCAGTATGTGTCCTTCATTGTTTTTGTAATTTTGTTTGCTGTGTTTTGTTTTAGTGTGATGTGTTATTTTGTGTGTTGTGTCTTATTGTAGTACCAGTGCCACCGGGTACAAAAACATTTGCAGTCAAAATAAATAAATAAAATATCCCAAACGAACTGACCCGGGATCGAACCCGCTCCTCCGCGGTGAAAGGTCACAACTTTGTTACGAATTTCCTTAATTTTGCTCATTTTCAAGGCACAGAGTCGTAGGTATAGTCATATTCCCACGCTATCAGTTCCCTGTGATTCATTATACATGAAAGCAATTTGGCATTAAAATGTCTGGCGGCTTTCAGCCATGAGCTTATATTAACTACGTAAAGAAATAAAACAATGCGGAAGTACTTTTCTGTCCAATGCACCCCGATATCCGAAACAGCTTACTTTGTGTGAGGGATACCAGACTTCGCCCACTTGTCGACTAAAATTAACCTGAATTGTACTTAAATATTCAGTTTCTACCACACAAAAAACAAATTCCCCATTACGAGAAACCATTCATTTAATTATACACTGCAGTGGTGCTCAAACATTTTTTGTCCACGATCCAAAATCGTAAATCACATTGGTTTTTCGATAACAGTACTACCAATATTTAATAAACACCCCAGCATATACCCACCGGCTTACAAAATTATACGGAAGAAGCCCTTATAAATAATTGGATAATACGTGTATAATGTTTAGCGTTTCCCAATTTTTTTGTTTGCTGAACAGAATCAGGGTGTTGAAAAAAAAGCTGCAAACGTGATTACTTTGAGAGGTCATGACCAATCAGAACTCTGTCGCGACCCAAGTTTGGATCGCGACGCTACGACTGAAAGTCCCTGCTGTGAAGGGAAATGGTCGTTGCGTCTGCAAGATTCGTACAAACCATATGAATACAATGTGCGGGCAGAACGCACAGTTTCTGAGTACTCACAATTTGGTGGTACACACAATACAGCACGGCTTTAAACGGACATAATATGAACCACTTCGGACAAAACTTAGAACTACACATTCGCGCAGTTAGTGACAACATCAGCCAGTCAAGATAAATGGAAAACCACTATCATATTAACCTTTTAAAGCCTAGCGGTAACTTTACATGTCACCAGGTTTAACATTAAAAAATTCTACGTGGTGCCCACATTGTGTTTATGTGTTTTGTACGGATCTCAGAACAAACAGCAACTTTTGCCTTATAAAACATTAAGAGACTGGTTTTTATAACCGAAGTGGAGAGTGTTTACAGCGCGGTACGCACTGAGTCCTTATATAAAACAGATACGCTTCGTCTTTAAAGGATTAACCTAGAGATACCTATATAACCTATAGATACATATAGATTAACCTAACCTCGCGAATAAATCTTATTGTAAGCCTGATACAATCAGTCAAAAAACAACAGCTTATTTCTCCAGGGTCCAGTTAAATATTATTCTATTTGCTTTTAGGTTTATGAAGTGATCTCTTACCATTAGGTCCACCTACCGAATTGCTTTACATGCATATCTCTCTTTCGAATCACACACTGAATTCGTCGCATCCTTCTTAAATTTGTTTAAGACTAAACATTTATACAAAAGCGACGGTTGAGACTTGGCAAATATTTTCCTCTCGGCGTGAAACCCCTCTCAACACACCGACAGCTGAAACAACTGAATATCCCGCGTCTAAAAGAAGAGCCGTGTGTGTACGTCCTTTACACGTTTTTCGGATACTTCGGTTTCTGCAATCTCCAGAAATTTAATTTTACTTTTCAGTTCAATGAACGACACAAACGAGACGGTTGACGTGGAAGAAACACTCAGAGCTGCAACAAGTAGAACTCTCGGTGTTTGCAGTGCCTCACACAAAGCTGCACGGCTGCTTATCCGTACATTACTGTATAACAACCCCGAGGAGCAGCAACATCCCACTTGGTGCTTCGGGTTCTATTTGCATTCAGTGACAGATACGTTCGTGTGGTAACAAGTCGTCCGTCAGTGCAAACGGCACAAACTGTGTCGCTTTAAAACACATCAAGTGAAAGCGTTCGGATAGTTGTGACGTGACCAGTTTGCGTGGTTCACAGTTTTAGTGCGGGGAATTAATAACAGAACCATCACGTGACGGCACACGGAAGTGCGGACATGCAGCGTATCATGGCACAACGTGGCACATACTGTGGCACAGTAAGGTACGTGTGCATGTGTGGGAGTTTGTGTTTAAGCATGCACGCATGTGTGTGTGTGTGCGTGCGTGCGTGTGTATGTATGTATGTATGTATGTATGTATGTATGTATGTATGTATGTATGTATGTACGTACGTACGTACGTATATGTGTATATATGTATGTATTACGTATGTATGTACGTACGTATATGTGTATATATGTATGTATTACGTATGTATGTATGTATGTATGTATGTACGTACGTATATGTGTATATATGTATGTATGTATGTATGTATGTATGTATGTATGTATGTATGTATGTACGTACGTACGTATATGTGTATATATGTATGTATGTATGTATGTATGTATGTATGTATGTATATGTGTATATATGTATGTACGTACGTATGTATGTATGTATGTATGTATGCATGCATGCATCCATGTACGTTTGTATGTATGTATGCACGTATGTATGTATGTATGTACGTATGTACGTATGTATGTATGTATGTATGTATGTATGTGTTTATGTATGTATGAATTATGTACACATTATATATGTATTTATATGGATGTACACGTATTTGTACGCAGTCCCTACGTGTGTAAGCCCCAAGCACGTAGCATAAATATGCATATGTATATATGTGCATACCCTCCCGTTCGTGCGTGTTGCGTATGTAAGCAGACCTTAATTGCACATATGTATGTATGTATGTATGTATGTATGTATGTATGTATGTACGTACGTACGTACGTACGTACGTACGTACGTATGTATGTATGTATGTATGTATGTATGTATGTATGTATGTATGCATGCATGTATGTACGTACGTGTGTATATATGTATGTACGTATGTACGTATATATGTATGTATGTATGTATGTATGTATGTATGTATGTATGCATGCATGTATGTATGTACGTACGTACGTATGTGTGTATATATGTATGTACGTATGTATGTATGTATGTATGTATGTATGTATGTATGTATGTATGTCTGTATGTACGTATGTATGTATCTATGTAGGTACGCCCACATGCATGTATGTGTGCACGTGTATGTATGTGTGTTCGTACATACGTACGTACATACGCATGCCTACATAAACCAATGCTCGTATATTTAGTAACAAATAACAATGACGTGAGTGAGTGAGTGAATGAGTGACTGACAGACACACAAGTATCCGGAATATGGTTAAAGACATCAGTACAGAACAAGTAAAATAAATATGAAGACTGCCAATTCAGCACCTGCTTTCTAAGAAATTCCCACTACTGTTAAGAAGGCTAGTGCTTCAGAACAATATACAGCAACTTTGCATCTCTCTTCCACCGTCCGTAAGCACTTTAACACGGGCATACTGATTCTGATTCTTGGTTTACTGACGGCACTTCTTGCACTGCACAGGTTAAGTAAACCGCTCTGTGGCATTACTACCAGGGATCCGCTAGGAAGCAGCACGATCTGAACTGCACTTGACAGACTGGAGCACATCACGTTAATTTACAGTCACGTAAGATGGTCTCGGAGGACGGGCGACTTTTTGGAGCCTGAACTCACTCGACGCCGATCCCAGTGGCCGCGCGGTCTAAGGCGTGGGTCTGCGGCCGAGCGCTTACTGGGATTGCGGGTTCGAATCACACCGGGGGCACGGATGTTCGTCTGTTGTGAGTGTTTGTGTTGTCAGGTAGAGGTCTCCGCGACGGGCCGATCCCTCGTCCAGAGGAGTCCTACCGACTGTGGTGTGTGTCTGAGTGTGATCACGTGAAAATGAACAACCTCGACACCTACTGTGAGTATGCAGAAGAGAGAAGGACTACGACGATGAGAACTCACTCGACGCGTAAGAATGCAGAAAGTAAAGCCATAGAAATTTTAATGCTAAAAAGAAGAAAATCCAGCATTTGTGTTAGGCTATGTTGTAGTACCAGCACTATGCTGACGTAACTAGAGCTTCTTCATAAGATTCTGACCTGCAGTTTGTGACGTAGTTTACCAATTTCCCGAAGAGCGTATTTCAATGACAGGGGATTGTAAAATTGTGCGATTCGAGTGCCGGATCTATTTCCTCTTTCTCTATATATCACTTCCTTCTTCCAAACTCCTTATTTTCTTCATAACGTGTTCTTACCTTTCATCCCCCACTCTCTTTCACGATCTCAGCAAATGTGTCACTTCCATTTGCCTCTCCTTATCCTAGCAACTTCGTGATTTTCGTTTCGATCCGATATGAAAAACTCTACTCACTTCTCACATATACCAAAACAATACAGAACGAAGAAAAACATGACGAGGAAACAAAACTGTTCCAATCTCAGACACAAAAGTGCTCAAGGTGTCGTGTCCTTGTGATTCCGTGCTGAAGCAAATAAACGAAACACACATACACACACACACACACACACTCTCTCTCTCTCTCTCTCTCTCTCTCTCTCTCTCTCTCTTACAGTCTCAAACCACGAAAATATACAGAAGTAAGTCTTTCAGTTACAAAGACGAGACAAACAGTTCGTGGAATGCAAAGAAGCAGGCGATGTGCAATCACAGGACATGCCCTTTGAAAATACAGTTGAACTCGGTTATAACATCATGAAAGGGACTAAACATTTAGTGTCGTTATGAACGAACGTCGTTATAACCGAGGAGTATAACGTTACGGTTAACAGTGAGGAATTAATTGGTACCACAGAATATCTGACTTTGTAGGCGAGGTGTCGTATAAACCGATATCTCTATAACGGGGTTCGACTGTACTGTGTATTCTGCTAGGAATTTACTACCGTATCAGACGAATTTGCTGCTGCTTCTTCAGGACGGAAACACAAGTTTCCTCTGAGTCGGTAAAATTTTCGCGGACTACACGGCGTCACCTACCCATAATACAGCCGTCACAATTACAAACTTTATATATTGTTACCAGTTCGTACGTTGTGACACAATATTCATAAATACATCCGAACTCGGCTATAACGTCATTAAAGCAACTGTATATTTTGTGTGATTATAAACTAGTGTTGTTATAACCGATTAATATGATATTTTGGTTAACAGTGAGGATTTAATTGTTACCACAGAGCAGCTGACGTTATAAACGAGGTGACGTATAAACCGATGTCTTTATAGTCGGGTTCGACTGTAGTTTTTAAATAAACAGATGAAGAAATCAGAAAGTAAAGAGAATGTTTAGTAAAAGCGTACGTCTCTTCTAAACCCTCCCAGCCGAATAAAGGGACAAGTCAGACTTCTAACATAGAAGGCTGTTCAGTGCTTTAATCTGAAGCGGGCAACTTCCAACTTCTGACTCCCTTCACACATCAAAGTGCCAAACACAAGCTACAAACTCAAAGACTGTCTCTGTCTTCAGTTTGTATTCTGTACGGCACATCCCGTTTATGGATTCACTTATAAACTGCCAACGCACAAAGTAAACATACACTGAGTCATCTAACCACAAAGGTGCAATACGTTTCTCTGGACCGCATTTGTACATTCCGCCGTTAGCCTGAATGCCATAAACTGTAAGTAGATTCCGCCCTGACAGGCCTGTCACCCATCGTCAGTGACGGCTGGCGAGGTATCAACCGTAACACATTTCACGACACTAAACCGAAACGCCAAGTATCTGCTCTCTACATGCTGCCATGCTGACATTACTGGTCGTACGTAAATGACCGGTGGCACGCCGTGGCGCAGTTGGTTGAGGAACTGCGCTACAAGGTCGTGGGTTCGATTCCCGATAATGACATTGAAATTTTTCATTGGCCTAATCCTTCCGGTCGCATTATGGCCCTGGGGTCGACTCAGCCTCTAACAGAAATGAGTACCAGGAATATTTCCTGGGGAGTAAAGGCGGCCGGTGAGTAGGGCTGACAACCTTATCACCTTCATGTGCCGATCGTCTTGAAATCTGGGAGCCTCAACCTCCTGGAACCCTAAGGGCATGTAATGGGATAGCTTTTACGGTAATTGAAAGTTTAAACAACACATGTTCGAAGATATTCATATAGAGTCTTACCTAAGTAGCATAAAGGTAAATATAATGGTAAGTTACCCTTGCGTTTAATTATGCATCCCACAATTAAGACGTATGTGGGACTGGCGGTATAGCGCCATGTACTCGTAAACTAGATATGCCAAATATCTTCAAGGTCTGAAGCTTTACCCGATGGTAAAGACTCGCTAGTGCCCCACTGAAGAGGAGCCTTGGTGGGCCTCAAAGACACTGTGGACGAGATGGCACCCC
>BLKM01000555.1:302375-315953 GCA_013340265.1 Coptotermes formosanus | reverse complement strand
CCCCCGCCAAGCGTCGAAGCCTAGTTGCTGTACTGAGCTGTGCCGGCTGTTTGAACCGTAAGAAAGGATCCTGAAGCAACAAGGTGGGAGGGACTGCACTGCAGTATCTGGCTCAGGGCAGGGATACGTGGCGGGCGCTTGTTAACACGGTGACAAGGCTTCGGGTGTCAGAAACTGCGACGAATTGCATGACTAGCTGAGGAACTATCAGCTTCTTAAAAAGGACCCTACTACACGGAGTTATAGCTATCTATCCAGTAAACTGCACTGCAAGAACGCGGACGCGGAACACGAACACTTTAGCTAGTTCCTTTATGAGTTATCAGGTACGCGATAATATTTCAGACAGTTTTCTTAAAAGGTGCTGAAAGTACAGCGGAACTCGGTTATAACGTAATGAAAGGGACGGAATATTTTGTGTCGTTATAACCGAGCAGAATAATGTTGTGGTTAACGGTGAGGAATTAATTGGTATCAGAGAATATGTGACGCTATAGGCGAGGTGTCGTATAAACCGATGTCGTTATAACCGGGGTCGACTGTAGTTTAGACAGAAATGGCGTTGCTTTGGAGATCTTCGGTTTTGAGATTCACTCATTGTTGTTTGTGTTTGTAAATCTAGCCTGTCAGGCTGCCACTGATTTCCGTTCCACAGCCCAAGTCTCGACTGATACAGTACTGAACCCAGTTTATCAATATCTCAGCTCGGGACATTCGCAAATATATTCTGAAATCCCGTGTTAATATTAGTGTGCTAGTAACTCATCCGTGTGGAATCAGGCCTAACAAAGATGATCAAACAGCTGGGGACAGACTCTGCCCAAGTGCTATATCTGTGGTTTACATGTAAACTGACTGTCGGAGAGCAGGTTTGTAGCACAGCGTAAGTGTGCCATTCCTTGGAAAGACATTTTGAAAATAAACACAATAAAAGTGACGGTTTCGATAAAAGCAGGCCATGAAACCTTACTGAATAATGGGGTTTTAATATGTTGGGCGATCGCAGGTTTGAGGGTGTTACAGAGATAAATATATATATCTAAGAAATAACTTACGTGTACATTTCGGTTCCAATAAACCACTTTCCAATTCTCCCCATTTGTTACACAAAATTAAGTTACTGGTGATTTATAAGGCGGCGACATGACTTATACATTTCATTTAAGTAGACCTTTATTTCATAACTTCGTCCCCTAAAAAATTTTAAGTTTACAATATATGCATCCACATTTTCACCTGCTTTATGTTGATGAGAAAAGTGATATCCCGGATAGATGGAAGAACAATAAGTGGGGACTCAAACAGCTCCTAGGCATTACTTGCATTTGCCAGATTTCAAATAACAAGAGAAGGGAGGAAATATAAAAGGAGTTTAAAATTTTGTAGAATTCATCCCATAATGTAGAATAATAAAACGAAGAACGATAAAATAAGGTGAATAGGTAGCACGTAAAGAAAACAGGAAAAGTGTACAGAAGTTCAGTTAGAAAACTTTGTAGAAGGTATCACTGTAACCTTTTAAAGCCTAGCGGTAACTTTACATACCACCAGGTTTAACATTAAAAAATTCTACGTGGTGCCCACATTGCGTTTATGTGTTTTGTACGGGTCTCAGAACAAACAGCAACTTTTGCCTTATAAAACATTAAGAGACCAGTTTTTATAACCGAAGTGGAGAGTGTTTACAGCGCGGTACGCACTGAGTCCTTATATATAACAGATACACTTCGTCATTAAAGGGTTAAATAGGTTACTTTGGTGGGAAGCTCGTAAAATTAAAACCCCGTGTCTGACACGTAACGTATGAAATGCAGCCTAGAGTGAGTCATTCTGATTCAAGACAGGGCTCTATGCTTGGCATTTTTATGACGGTGCTAAACCTCTGGGTTCCATACAGCCAGGAAGCCTCGTGACAGGTCGAATAACCAGCCACTCAAGGTAGAATCAAAAGCAGACAGTTGGTAGATATTTATTCATTTCGTCAAAATATTTCACAATAGACCCGTACTTCACTCTAAAGACGTCTGTATTGAATCCCTGCAGCATCAGCATATGAAACTGGGACTGCTGTTGGCTCCTCCATTCCAAAACCAGAAATTTTAACTCCTCAAAACGTTACAAATTTTTTTTCAGAATCTTTTCGCCTTCCGTGTGCTACTGAAAAATGTGACGATCAAAACATGCAAACTTACAATTTTACAACTTCTCTGCGTGGCTAGTTAAGAGGCGAGCATGGCATAAAGGTGTTTGAACATGTACAAGAATTTTTCGACCACAGAGAGACAGACAGACAGACAGTCAGACAGACAGAGAGGGGGAACTAAAGACCAGAGAAAACTGCATACAAGGAGCTTCAAAGTTTGTAATCTTCACCAAATAGAGTCGAACTCGGTTATAACTTCAAGCAAGGGACTGAATATTTTGTGTTGTTATAAAAGAGTGTCGTTATAACCGACGAGTACAAAGTTATAGTTAACGGTGAGGAATTAATTGGTGCCACAGAATATTTCACTGTATAGGCGAGGTATCGTATCAACCGATGTCGTTATAACGGGGTTCTACTGTACAAGTATTACTAGGGCGAACAAATCAATGTGAATGAGACGATCGGAGCGTGCAGGATGATGGAGGTATACAAGATATGGATACAGAATTTATGAAAGTGTGCGGACAGGATTTAATCTGGCTCAGAATAGGGGCTGTTGGCAGAATCGTATCACTTTCAAAGGCAATGACTGACAAACCTTGAAACAACAGATATATTTTGCAATAAATTCCGAACTATACAGGCCCTGCAATTGGATTTCTTTACAAAGCTGGAATTTAGCCAGCCAGATTTATCTACACTTCTTTGCATGAGCTTCATACGCCACAACTACATCTTTTTAATGCAATGTTGTCGAATACTGTCTTCGAATGTTTAAATAAAGCCCAGAGAGTTGTTTAAATCTAAGTTATTTGAGGCACGGTAGATCAAGTACGTTTTATGTGAGCTTTGTATAGACATCTCTTTGCCTCCAGGCTGGTGCAGAGGAGGGGGAAAATAAAACAGCGTTGGTAGTATTGCACCTATGTCTATATGAATCAAGATGCATTTAGGTATTAAATCCTTTGTCCTAATAAAGAGACATCCGACAGCAAAACCATAAGGCACTTGTTTCTTAACAATAAACGTTACGGGCAGACTCCTCGATTCGTTTTTCACTCTTTGACAGGTTTAAGATACATAGCTCAGGTGAAACACCTGATCGGTAAAAAATTATACGCTACCTAATGTTTGAGACATTTATTAGAATATTCTAATTATAGAATTTAATAAAAGCTAGATAAAGTTATACTCTAAAACTGAGATTCTGTGCGAATTGTCATGTCGGCGCAATAAGCCATTAAATTAATAGTTACTTAAAACAGTAAAATTCCCTGCCTTTCTTTCAATAACATGGAATTAAATCCAGGATTACCAAGAAGAAGAAGAAGAAGAAGAAGAAGAAGAAGAAGAAGAAGAAGAAGAAGAAGAAGAAGAAGAAGAATCCTTTCACCAACAAACCAAACTTAAATTTAAGGACGAAACTAGTGAAATGCTACGTTTAGAGCAGAGCTTTGTGTGACGCTGAAACTTGGACACTTCGGAAAGTAGATCAGAAACACCTTAAAAGTTTTGAAATTTGATGCTGGAGAAGGATGGGTAAGATCAGTTGGACCGACCGTGTGACATATGAAGAAGTATTACATACAGCCAAGGAAGAGAGGAATATCCTACATACAATAAAAAGAAGGAAGGCCAACTGGATTGGTCACATCTTGCGTAGGAACTGCCTTCTAAAACATGTTATTGGACGGAAGATAGAAGGAAGGATAGAAACGACGGGAACACGACGACGTAAGCAGCTATTGAATGACTTAAGGAAAGGACAAGATACTGTAAATTCAAAGAGGAAGCATTACATTGCACTCTGTGGAGAACTCGCTTTGGAAGAGGCTATGGACCTCTCGTAAGGCAGACTGAGTGATAAAAAGGTAAAGGTAAAGCATTCCCATTACAGGCCTGGACAGGCCTACAGGGTTCCAGGAGGTTGAGGCTCCCAGATTTGTAGACAGTCGGCACATGAAGGTGGTAAGGTTGTCAGCCCTACGCACCGGCCGCTTTTCCCCCAGGAAATTCTGTTAGAGGCTGAATCGACCCCAGGGCCATAGTGCGACCGGAAGGATTATGCCAATGAAAAATTCTAATAACACCATCGGAAATCGAACCCGCGACCTTCCAGCTTGTAGCACAGTACCTCAATCAACTGCGCCACTGCGTGCCCCCAAGACAGACTACGTGGTCCTGCATGATAATCATCAAGAAATTATCCGTAAGCATTGGTTGGACAGGAAATGTAAATCATTAACCCGTATTTTATAAACAGTTTTATAAAGGCTAAGACATTGCCAATTTTTAGCAGTTTGTATGCCAAAAAGCAGCTTCCGTCTCAAGGCAGAAACATGTGGATTTCAACATAAGCACATCGGCTGTACCGGGTTGCGAAGGAGCGAAAACAAAATATTTACAACTTCACCGCCCATACTGATTCCACGACTTATAACAATGCTTCTAAAGCGGAAGATGTTTTTCATTATTTTAAAAGGCTAAGCCCAGGCCTACAAATACAATGCTGGGTCATTTAATGCTATATGAGACAGCGGCACAATATTCGTTCTAGCAGAACACAGTACACCGACAGCCGCTTCAAGTACATGCGACATCCTGTGCAGCTTCTAATGAAGAACATCTGCTGTGTTTTTATAACACAATAATTAACCCTTTAAAGACGAAGCGTGTCTGTTTTATATAAGGACTCAGTGCGTACCGCGCTGTAAACACTCTCCACTTCGGTTATAAAAACCTGTCTCTTAATGTTTTATAAGGCAAAAGTTGCTGCTTGTTCTGAGATCCGTACAAAACACATAAACGCAATGTGGGCATCACGTAGAATTTTTTAATGTTAAACCTGGTGGTACGTGAAGTTACCGCTAGGCTTTAAAAGGTTAATAAGACGACGGTAAAACAAAAATTGTATAACAGCATTTTGCCAACAGTAAGCTCGATATTTCGGCCAAAAAGGGATATCAACAGGCTGTATATAAAAATAAGAAGAAACATACGTAATATTGACATATTTGGCTTCCTTTTATGTTTTTATGTAAAGTCTGATGGTGGCTGTTTTGGTCCGAAACATAAATCATACTGTTAGCAGAATATTATTACACAATATACATACATACATATATTTCTATTTGACGGTGACCTGGTTACTCAGATATACTGCGAGAGGTACAAAACGAATCTATACATTCTTACAACGACTTCCGAAATTGACATAAAATTTTGTACAGAATACAGTAAAAGATATCCAACTTATGCACAATGTTATTGTTTACTTTAAACCTTTGTCTTTTAGTTCCCCAAGATGTTGGTTCAACAAAATGTACAAAGCTTATAACGTGACTCCTAAATATATCAACATAAAAGTAAGCGGTAAAAACAAACAAAATGCCGAAACATGTTGGGGAACTAAAAGACAAAGGTTTAAAATAAACAGTAACATTGTGCATAAGTTGGATTTCTTTTACTATATTGATAATACGCATGGAGATGCGTAACAAAGTTTGTGCAGAATGTTCAGTGCCCCATCTGGGGTACACTGTTTATCTTGGTGTGAAAGGTTATAAATGTGCAGCTTGTGGGAGTACTCTAAATTTAAACATCACATATTTAAGTGTTTTTGTAGGGTCTGAACTAAATGCTCCCCATAAACTATGACCAGCAAGTTACACCGCGGGGGCCCGCCCCCGGGATGCCTGAATCACTACGGGTACTTTAACCTTTTAAAGCCTAGCGGTAACTTTACATACCACCAGGTTTAACATAAAAAAATTCTACGTGGTGCCCACATTGCGTTTATGTGTTTTGTACGGATCTCAGAACAAACAGCAACTTTGCCTTATAAAACATTAAGAGATTGGCTTTATAACCGAAGTGGAGAGTGTTTACAGCGCGGTACGCACTGAGTTCTTATATAAAACAAATACGCTTCGTCTTTAACCTTTTAAAGCTTAGCGGTAACTTTACGTACCACCAGGTTTAACATTAAAAAATTCTACGTGGTGCCCACATTGCGTTTATGTGTTTTGTACGGATCTCAGAACAAACAGCAACTTTTGCCTTATAAAACATTAAGAGACTGGTTTTTATAACCGAAGTGGAGAGTGTTTACAGCGCGGTACGCGCTGAGTCCTTACATAAAACAGATACGCTTCGTCTTTAAAGGGTTAATCCTAAACGCCAGAAGGCCGTAACAAACTGACTTAAACGTAAGCCAACGATTTTCCGAGTTCAAACTGCCATAAAATCTTACACATCGCATTTTCTTTTGGAACGTGTTATTCTGTTTTTAGGCCTATTTGTAACTTACTGCAGAAGCTCTTGGAATAAGCGACATATTTTGTGCAGTTTCTTACGTCACCGACTTCAAGAAACCTCCGCAGTGAATGCGCTTGAGAGTAACAGAGCACGTGCTAATGAATAAACTTTCGACTCAATTTATCTGACGCGAATTACAGTGCGAACTATGTATATAGTGCCATATATAACGTTATGGACAGAAAACAGAACAACTGTATCTACATTCAGCCGCAGAGTAAGTTGAACGTACAAACTAAGAAAACAGTGAAATCGCGGTAAGAGGGAGCGGCCACTGGCACAGGTTTTTCAATACCGTTTCTATGTTTGTCTTTGCTACTTTCCACTCAATCGTAACGCGTTGTTATTGTTGTCCTTCTGTAAGAATAATAATGACTATTATTTATCATCTTCACGGAGGGTACTTACAAATACACAAATACCTGAAACAAACCATGTTTCTATGGCATATAGTGTTGCAGCTATTCTGTAGTTACAATATATGGTACCTGTAATGTTATTTCCCATGTTGAACGTTTTGTACTTCTACATTAGCACTTTCCAAATTATGAGCGCAGTGCCCAGTGTGGCTGTTTTCTGTAGCTCCTTGATATCGTGATTTCCCGGTATGTTGCTCGGGTATTTTCTGAATGATTTTCATATGTTTCCAGTTGCCCCTGTTATTACTGGTAACACTTTTAATTTTACATTCTACATGCGCAGTATTTCCACTGTAATGTATTTATTATCATCATCATCATCAAGGCCCACAAGGTCACGTGACCTTGTGGGCCACATAAATGGTGCGCCCCGACCTACTTATGCCGCGCATGAGGCCACGCAACGCGCGGAAAGCCGCTGTACGCGGTCGTCCATTCTCTTCACAAACGCATCAGTGTCGAAAAGTAAGCGTCCCAGAACCCATGCTTACATGGAAAATTGTAGTTGTTTTTTGCATATAAAACGCAAACTGGTGCCACGTATTTCAGACAAACGCCCACTACTCAAAAGTGAACGCCTTCTCTTTCTCTTATATTTCACGTATCCAGCAGGGTTCTAATCAAAAACGAGCAAAGGATAGTTCATTTGCATGTGCATCCAGAGAATTTTATTCCCAGTTTCTTAAAATGCGAATATTTATTGAGTATTCAATAATAAAGGACATTATTTTTATTCACCAAACCCGCTAAAGAAACTAAAACTTAACTAAACTGTTTTTAAAGTAACAGTTAAGCGCTACTTAAAAATACAAACTTAAAAAAGAGATCAAATAAAACACTAGAAGGGAAAGACACTTTTTGTGATATTTCAGTGTGCCTGGGCACACTCCGCAAGCGCCGTACGGACGTCTATGCGTCTAATATGGTGCACGTGCCGGCACCAATACCCTCTTTTTCTCTGCCATATTCCTCATTCTGCTGAATTGCAAATCGTACGTCATGTCAAAGATACGGGCGAAGTCTCTCTATTTAAAAGTCAACTGTCCGCACAAATAATAAAAATAGCAGAAACAATTTCATTGGTTGACTAGCATATGCTGCACTCCAGCATGGAAAAATAAGCACGCACTTTACACGGTACAACAAAACATTTACACGGTACAACAAAACATTTACACGGTACAACAAAACATTTACAAGCGACCAGAAATAAAGAACATGATTAAGATGCGGAACATTCACTGACAGAAATCGAGAAAACTGACAACTAAAAATCAACAAGTAAGATATGTGACAAGACTGAACAAATACGAGCACTTTCACAACACGAACGTGCAAACAGTGGCATGCAGAACCTTACAAAGCAGAGGAGCAGGTGGCACGCACCTCACCCTCCATGCTCCGATTTACATTTGCGTGTCTCTTAAAGAATACCTGTTACCGAAAAAGGTCTTCGTTTATGTCAGGAAAGAACGTGTGGCAAACGTTCAACGAACAGCCTACTCAATTTCAATACTCAGCACATTTTAAGACTAATCAGGGCGAAGAAGGAAAACTTCTGTTATGTTTTTGCACTTTAACAGGCCTACACGTTCTCTCGAACATTTATTTCACCAAATTGTTTCTGCATTATTGCACTTTTAATGTGAATGTTTATGTCAGATTTTTCAAATACTTTCGCTGTGTGGTTTTGTAAGATTTTCTGGGTCTTTATTTCAAATTTGTGTTTGTTATCTACATCATACTTCTTAAAAATTATTTTTATTTAAACGCTGCCCTCGTTTCGTGGACATAACATTTTATACGAAATTATAAAACACTAGTTTAAGTAAATGGATATTTTTCAAATGTATTTTGAAGACCAAGCGTACACAACACATAATACAAGATATAACAGGTTACATGTTTCGGCTGAATTAAGCCATAATCAGGCCTTTTAATTTAAGTTACGTAATTCTTCTTGCTATTACATATAAAATAAAACAGGTACTAATGTCAAGTAACCAGTGACAGTAGTGATGTTACCCTGGAAAAAGAAAATTGAAACTTACGTAAATAATTACTGAATAGAGCATTGAAGTAATATGCAGTGACAAATCATAAGCGTTATATAATAATAATTTAAAGTATTCTAAAATAGTATGTTAAGTGAGTAGAATAAGATTCGGAAGACCACAGATTCCCTAACAGAGTTGAGTGCAATACAGGCATTAAAATGGGCATTCGTTTTGCCAGATTTGGTAACTAAACCAACAAACGCACACATGTTTATGAAAATGTATTGTAGCAAACGTAGTAATGCCTCCTACATGTTTCGAGTACCAACGTGGCATCCTCAGGGAGGTGCATTACGAATACTAATACTGACATGTTACAAAGTTTTGTGAACTACTGCACACTATATCTAACCCTTGAATGCACGATTATGGATCGTCGTCGCTTTGTCGTTTCGCCTTATTCTCGGTGGGCACCTTTTCGGAAGTGGTTTGGCGCAGAAAGCACTCTGAGGTTGATAAAAGCCAGGCGGGCTGTCTACGCAGTATGTATATCACACTCACACTTGCTGTATATGCAAGTGATGAGTGGCAAAGTTGTCGATAGCCCAGCTGCCTTCAACACTGTTAAAAGTCCACTGTCAGAGATACCGACAGCCTGCAGGACCACTTCTTGCGTCTAATTCTGTATGTAATCTCTATGGTTCGAAGCTAGATACATGTAAACGTATCAACCCACATTTTTTTTGGCGTCTCTGGCGCAACAGCAGAGCCGCAACTGAGGTTTCCCTACGGCTGGGAAAATACTATATTGCGCTCCGCCGGTTCAAAAATGATAAAAAAACTTCATATTTTTGCATTAATTTAATTGCTCTCACAGACTGTTCACTCCGTCTCCAGGTCCGTCCGTCTGTGACCTGGTATCAGCTACAAAACCGTCGGATTTTCATAAAATTCGGTACAGCAGAGCCGTTATAATAAGTTGTTAAGCAAGCACGAATTTCATGAAAGCACTTTCCGTGACAACCATACTTTTGTACTTTACGTACGCACATACATGAATTTAGACCCCTACTTTACACACTTCGGTGAAATTATATACGAGAGGTCTGCACACAAAGCTGTTCAGGATTTGTAAATTTCCCGAAAATCGGCGCAGGGAAATCCGTATTTTTTACGGGCAAAAATGAAATTATACTTAGAGTATACCGTGAAATCGCATGAAATTTTCAAACAAAGAACTCCTTGGTAGATTCTCTCTAATACCTCATGGAATACACCAATCGCCATCCTCTTTGTATTCAAAACAAATTAAAATCAAACTTTGACAATATTAACTGAAATATTTGTGTGTTTACAGAATTAAGAGTTACAAGGGCGATAAACAAAATTCAACACGGCCCTCCTAGCACAGGCGCACCCAGAATGTTCCTTGGGGGCGGGGTGGGGGAGTGGGGGTTGACTCTGAGGTTATATATAATTTATGTCTGATTTTAAAAACTATATTACGAAAATCGTGCCAAAATCTCCGAGCCGACATCGAGTTAGCTTACAGGGAAAATCAGCAGCTCGGTATTTACAATTTTCTACAAGGATAATTCTGACGTCCCTAAATATACTACGCAAAAATAATTCAGATTTTTCAAAGTTTCTCACGCAACTCTCAGTGTGTGTCAAAACAAATTTGTTGCATTCAAAGCCTCAAAATTCTAAACATATATTCTGGCACAGTGTGTACCAGTCTTACTAAACCAAAAGATATTCCGACAATTCTGTTGACCATTGCTTGAACACGTGTTTACATGCATAAATTTAGTGCGCACTTGTAACTCAAAAGTGTCTCTGCTTCAGTCCATTTGTCGCTCTTTTGACAGGTACTTAAAGAGAAAATAAGGACCTGAAACTTGGCAGACGTGTAAATAGCAGCGAGTAACCACACAGAAAACTGAAAAACACGTGTAAGTGCAACATGTATTGACATAATCGTCACCACATTTAGCACTTCCTAGGCGTCACAGAAGAAATGAGGAAATAAGTGTCACTTTCATAAACCTGTTCCAAAACAAGAAATGATCCAAAGTTTGAATTCATAATATATTAACAATGAATAATTAAACGTATTTCCTATGTTTGCTTTAGAAGACAAAACAAAAAAGGAATAGATTATCGAATATCGATTTCGTTAGCAATACACGTATTTCTTACAAGTACTCTTAACATTTTAAAGCCTAGCGGTAACTTTACATACTACCAGGTTTAACATTAAAAAATTCTACGTGGTGCCCACATTGCGTTTATGTGTTTTGTACGGATCTCAGAACAAACGGCAACTTTTGCCTTATAAAACATTAAGAGACTGGTTTTTATAACCGAAGTGGAGAGTGTTTACAGCGCGGTACGCACTGAGTCTTTATATAAAACAGATACGCTTCGTTTTTAAAGGGTTAAGGTAAATGTAGATCTGTCTTGGAAGTGGTAAACTGCAAGAAATGAGTGGAGGACGTTTCATTCATATGTCCGTTTTTGTGTCACAGGATTAACACCCGTACAGGCAGTTCCGGCATTAGCAAACGCGGGGCCCGATTGTGATCCTTGTGGTGGGCCCATAAAAGTCAGCATGCAGAGGTACCCCCCCCCAAAAAAGTAACGTAAGTCGGGATTAAAAATTACAATGGTCCATTTCTATCATTTTTAAAAATTACTAATGCCCCAATCCCCCATGAGCGCGGGACCTGATTGCGTCAAATCGGTAGAACTGGTCTCAGACCGGGCCTCCTTACAGCATTCCGTATCTTAGACTTCTATTTATGTTCCCCTCTGCATCTTGTTTTGAACTGTTAGCTTTCCGCAATACAGACAAGAACCTTGATTCATTCATGCCCATGGTGTTTTACGTATCCGAAGATGATCTTCAAATCAGTTACATATATATATATATATATATATATATATATATATATTACGTCGAATTATGACGCAGTTACGTGCGATGTATTACGGAAGACACATGATCAGCCCCAGAATTTCCCTGCAGTAACTGAATAAAGATACTGTATGCCTATCAGTGCTATTCCTGATTTTCAGGGACATCCTAGATAAGATACTCTCGTAGCTGCGATTTCATATTACGAAACATGCATAAATGACAAGGGGCCAAACCAGACTCGTAAGGAGAAAGGAGGACCGCAGCCATGTGCCCACAAATTGCTGCACTGACAGCACAGTGAAATTCAGCGTACTGTCACTGTGAATCAACTCCTGGTTCCGCCATTTTCCGCATCTTTTCGGTTGGCTTGCCCCTCATAGGTTGCAAAATATGCCGGTAGGAATCGTACGTAACTGTTTGGCGCGGAGGAAAACATTGCTGATGAACCATAACCTCACATCCAAAATAGATTCGGTACACACTCTTGATATTCCATCTGATGTGGTTCGCTTCCTTCGGACTTGCGACAGGACGGGTTTTTTATATTTTAAATTAATTAACCTTTTATGGCCTAGCGGTAACTTTACATACGACCAGGTTTAACATTAAAAAATTCTACGTGGTGCCCACATTGCGTTTATGTGTTTTGTACGGATCTCAGAACAAACAGCAACTTCTGCCTTATAAAACATTAAGAGACTGGTTTTTATAACCGAAGTGGAGAGTGTTTACAGCGCGGTAAGCACTGAGTCCTTATATAAAACAGATACGCTTCGCCTTTAAAGGGTTAACTGAGAAGAGGGCATTTTTATTTTTGTAAGAGTCAACCCAGTTTAATCCCCCGTTATGACCGTCGAGAGGAAGTCTGAGCCATTTCGGAGCTCATCAAACAGTTCCTGGCACACAAACACACCAATGCTTCTGCTCTTCGGTGTGCAACGGATGCACAAACTCCGCTGAGATCGCTGTGTTTTCCTGTTCTGCCTTAGACCTAACAGCTGGCATAATCCATACTAGAAGCCTAAGTTGCCGGCGATGTTCCGGACTATACTTCGTTTATCTTCTTCAGTACAGATTCTGCGAACTCTCTCTAAGTTCCCGTCTGTGCAACCCGCGAAGATAGGACCCGAAAGCTTACAATCTTCAGCCGAAATGTCCACACTTTTTACCCGAGAAAACCAAAAGCAAAGGCGTGAAGAAAGAATTAGCTGAACCAATATTTATTTTCCAAACAGGTAACCTAAACTACTGTAATTAGGAAAGTTATGCATATTAAGATCTTAGTCTAC
This sequence comes from Coptotermes formosanus, assembly GCA_013340265.1. NCBI lineage: Eukaryota > Metazoa > Arthropoda > Insecta > Blattodea > Rhinotermitidae > Coptotermes > Coptotermes formosanus. The sequence continues at coordinate 302,862 of BLKM01000555.1, read as the reverse complement.
AAGCATTGAAGTCTACGCGGGGGGCACGGATAAAGGAAACTATGGGGAAAAATGAGAACAGAAAATTCTATTAGTTCCGCTTCTACATCTGGGTTCTATCCAAGTGTCGTCACGGGATGGCTAACTGGCCTTTTAATTTCCAGCAAGGGTAAAGTCTCCGAGACAGATCTAGCAGTATCTCAAACTGCACACATCGCGAATTCTTCAAGAAATGAAGCAACACATGTAATGACTTTCCACAAGGCACAAAAGCAGCAGCTGTAATGGATAGAAAGAGAAGATCTGTAACAGCCCAATACGATATGTGTCTACAAGCTCTGTTACAGCCTAATATGATACGTGTCTACATGCCTTGCAACAGCCCAATCCGATACGTGTCTACATGCCTTGTGACAGCCCAATACGATACGTGTCTACATGCCTTGTAACAGCCCAATAAGATACGTGTCTACATGCCTTGTAACAGCCCAATACGATACATGTCTAC
>BLKM01000555.1:163548-297383 GCA_013340265.1 Coptotermes formosanus | reverse complement strand
ATACGTGTCTACATGCCCTGTAACAGCCCAATATGATACGTGTCTACATGCCCTGTAACAGCCCAGTGCCAAACGCCTCTACAAGCCCTGTGACAGCCCAATATCACACGCCTCTACAAAGCGGTAAAATTTCTCATATTTTCCGAATGTATCGCTCGATTATCGGATATAATAACTACGATGTTTTGCTTTTCCTCAGTCTCTTCATGCCAAAAAAGCTGAACACTCCGCCACAGGATCATTCCTTCTTCTTATTCCATATTACTTAATACATGCCGACGACATCGTCTAACAGTCTACGAATGAACAACCATCCCCGCAGAAGTCTGTGGTCCAAACAAACATTACGAGAAAAGAAGGACCTCTCTCTCTCTCTCTCTCTATATATATATATATATATATATATATATCCCTTCCACTAGGAACACCGCGGATTGCGTGAGCGGCAATCTGTCAGTTGTACAGCCGACATGTGATGACGTACGGCCATACCTTTGGCATCGTGTCAGTTGGAGTTGTACGACTTTTGTGCCGAGTTTTCACTAAATCTGCCATAGCGATAGAATGGGCCAGCAGCGCTGTTAAAAATAGCATCTCGGCGCGTCGCTCGCTTGCTCGACGGAAGGAGGTTGTCAAAACAGGCTGCCAACTTAACAACGACAAATCTCAGCCACAGCCTCTTCTATTAAAATACAAGGAATGTGTAGACATTCTACACCTTCTGTCATTGAATACACAGCTGTGTCGAAGTTCTGTAACAGCAGACGTGGCTTTTATGATGTCGGCTACGCTTTCGAATCCAATCTGGCTAATATTATTCGCGTGTCACCAATTTGCCCCTTGATATAGTCTACTTACAATAAAAATCTATTTAACCTTTTAAAGCCTAGCGGTAACTTTACATACGACCAGGTTTAATATTAAAAAAATTCTACGTGGTGCCCACATTGCGTTTATGTGTTTTGTACGGATCTCAGAACAAACAGCAACTTTTGCCTTATAAAACATTAAGAGATTGGTTTTTATAACCGAAGTGGAGAGTGTTTACAGCGCGGTACGCACTGAGCCCTTATATAAAACAGATACGCTTCGTCTTTAAAGGGTTAAAACAAGTTTCTATACACAGAGACGTAAACTGTGCAACCGCAATATGTGTTACGCCTCCCTTCGACAATTTAAATTGCTCACCCTAAGTGGCTCCAAATTTTCTGTTGTTTCAGAAGCCCCTTTAACAGCTGCCCGGGTATGAACTTCAATAAATAACCCCTGTTTGTAGTGGGCGTAATGTGACGTTTAACGAATGAAGTTAAGCCTTTAATTATTACGTCAAAGTGATTAGAAATAATTCTAACAGGAATTAATCTTTCGAGTTGAACAGAAAATTCAATCCTGCGTGCCAGGGGATCACTATTCTTTACATGAAAGGGAACTGGTACGTACACTTTACAGCGTAGTAATAACAGCAGCAGCATAGTAGTAGTAGTAGTAGTAGTAGTAGTAGTAGTAGTAGCCGTAGTAGTAGTGGTGGTGGTGGTAGTAGTAGCAGCAGCAGCAGCAGCAGTAGTGGTAGTAGTAGCAGTAGTGGTAGTAGTGGTAGTAGTAGTAGTGGTGGTGGTAGTAGTACTACTAGTAGTGGTAGTGGTTGTGGTAGTAGAAGTAGTGGTGGTAGTGGTAGTAGTAGTAGCAGTGGTGGTGGTAGTAGTAGTGGAGGTGGTGGTAGTAGTAGTGGTGGCGGTGGTGGTAGTAGTAGCAGTAGTAGTGGTGGTGGTAGTAGTAGTAGTAAGAGGCTAATCCAGTTGAGGTTATATGAGTGTCTGACATCAAGAGTCCAATATTAATGCTATTTTAGTAATGAGAAATAGACAGGCGAAAAAAATACAAATAAGAGAATACATTAACCTTTTAAAGCCTAGCGGTAACTTTACGTACCACCAGGTTTAACATTAAAAAATTCTACGTGGTGCCCACATTGCGTTTATGTGTTTTGTACGGATCTCAGAACAATCAGCAACTTTTGCCTTATAAAACATTAAGAGATTGGTTTTTATAACCGAAGTGGAGAGTGTTTACAGCGCGGTACGCACTGAGTCCTTATATAAAACAGATACGCTTCGTCTTTAAAAGGTTGATAGAAACTATCACCAACACGACACCATAACCTAAATATGCAGAACATACTACACAATTTTTGTACCGATAATCCAGCCCATTTTCGATCTGTGGTGGAGGAAGTAGCATTGGGACAGGTTTCCTTACGTACTTCTTCTTTCTCCTGGGTAAGTACCATTTCACCAAAGCCTCAGCCACACCCATTCATACATTGCCGACGCTGTATAACCTTACGAAGCGCCACCGTTGTTAAATAAAAGCTAACAAGAAGAATCAGGTTCGACATGGAGGCCGCAGGATTTTACTGTGTTGCTGTCCGAGGGTGGAGGGGTGGGGGTGGGGGTGGGGGGGAATTAGAAATCTGGGTTCGTATCGGTTTCCTAAACCTGCAACACTCTGAAGGCCTGCAATACGATAACAGGAGAAATGGCAACTTCATTTCTATTTCGACAACGCACACGCAGACAGAAACGTTTACCGAAAAGCGCAGCATGTCTCAGTATTCACGGGACCCGAACAAGCAGACCGGAAGTTCATGGCACGAGTCAGTTTATTACTGGCGATCGAGAAATTAGTTTACACGGCATGTAATTAATGTGGATACAGAAACTGCACTGATGTTGATTGGGTATTCAGGCGAGGGATTACCACCTGTTCCCAGGGCTGAAGCAAAGTACTGACTGTCACAAATTTAAAGATGACCTCGACGTGGACACACCAGTGACAGGACACGGGCTTCTGTCAACAGGGAATAGAAAGGCTTGTCGCACGGTACGATAAATGCCTGAACTGCTGCGGGTATACTGCTATATGGAGCTGTAGTGGGACAGCACCAGGGGCAGGTCTGATTGTTCTTATAGCTAACTATCTAACTAACTAACTAACTAACTAACTAACTAACTAACTAACTAACTGACTGACTGACTGGCTGGCTGGCTGGCTGAATAAGCAACTAAACTAACTGACTGACTAACTGGCCGGCTGGCTGAATAAGCAACTAACTAACTAACTAACTAACTAACTAAATAACTGACTGACTGACTGACTGACGGACTAACTAATTGACTGGCTGGCTGAATAAGCAACTAACTAGACTAACTACCGAACTAACTAGCTAGCTAGCTAGCTAGCTAGCTAGATAGCTAACTAGCTAGCTAGCTAACTAACTAACTAACTAACTAACTAACTAACTAACTAACTAACTAACTAACTAACTAACTCCATGGAGCAGAGGCCTTCTTGAGAAGCTAACAGTTTCTCAGCTACTCAAGAAATTTCCCGCATTTTATGGAACCCGGAGGTTCATTACCGAATTCACAAGAGCCCGCCACCTGTCCCTAGCCTAAGCCAGCTCAATCCAGTCCATGCCCATCCATCCCCCGTCTTGAAGATCCATTTTAATACTATCCTCCCATCTACGTCTGGGTCTCCCAAGTGGTCGCCTTCCCTCAGGTCTCCCCACCAAAATCCTGGATGCAACTCTCTTTTCCCCCCATACGTGCTACATGCCCCGCCCATCTCAATTCTCGATTTCATTACCCGAATAATATTTGGTGATGAGTACAGGTCATTAAGTTCCTCGTTATGTAGTCTTCTCCACTACCCTTTCGCCTCGTCCCTCTTAGGCCCAAATATCCTCCTCAGCACCCCATTCTTGAACACCCTCAGTCTTTGTTCCTCCCTCAGTGTGAGAGACCAAGTTTCACACTCATACAAAACAACAGGTAAAACGACAGTTCTGTATACCCTAATCTTTGTGTTTTTGGATAGCAACCTGGAAGACAAACGATTATGCACCGAATGACAGCAAGCATTCCCCGCCTTCAATCTGCTCTTAATTTCTTCAGGAATGGAGTTTCGATTCGTTAGGGTTGTTCCCAATTACACGAATTCTTCCACCCGTTCAAAGTATTGCTCTTATTAGAGTCGAAGAGAAGGAACATAAACAGACGCACTGTAAACGTATTTTCTGACTGACCCTCGAATATTCTGCAAGAAACAGGACCTTTTCGCAGCAGACTACATAATTAGCAGCATAAATATTATCAACAAATTTAGGACGATCCATACTGCTGTGCACATAAATCAAATAAACTACAGAGTACATCCCGTTCAGCACAACTTATATTTAATATATTTAATATCCACTGACACGCGACATGTTTCGGTCCTTCAACTATCATCAGGTGTGTCATAAAAGAACACTCTGTCCAAGGGAAATGTTGTGAGAGTATTAAAATATATAATGGCATTACACTTTAAAACCTTGCTCTTCAGGTTCCTGTATTTGTTGATGGTAAAAGCTTCACTTCTGTCAATAAATTTAACATGATACATCCCGCTGTGCACATGTAATCAAATAAACTGCACAATAAATTCCGCTCAGCACAACTTCGATCTCACATATTTCACTCTTTTGCCTTGTACATAGTTTTCTTATATGGCACAACTGATGATGGTCTAAGGAACGAAACACGTCGTGTGTGAGTGGATATTGACTATATTAACCCTTTAAAGACGAAGCGTATCTGTTTTATATAAGGACTCAGTGCGTACCGCGCTGTAAACACTCTCCACTTCGGTTATAAAAACCAGTCTCTTAATGTTTTATACGACAAAAGTTGCTGTTTGTGCTGAGATCCGTACAAAACACATAAACGCAATGTGGGCACCACGTAGAATTTTTTAATGTTAAATCTGGTGGTACGTAAAGTTACCGCTAGGCTTTAAAAGTTAAATATAAATTGGGATGAACGGAATTTATTGTGTAATTTATTTGATGAATAATTACCACAGAAATTTAACTCTTACAAAAGGATTAAAAACATGAAGTCGCGTCTTTCGTTTTAATACGCCACATTTCGAAATTAGAACATATCAGCAAAATTGAATAAAACCAATTTTCCTTTCAGTTCTTACAAAAAAAATTTGAAACTTTGGCCCTGCATCGTTTTTCCCGTCACAGCAAGGATGTGACCCTTAACAAACCGTGTAATCACGTTAAATGACTTGCAAGCAGAAAGCCATGTTTTAGAAAGTGAATTTACACGTTCTGTAAGCGCATGCTAGGCGTGGGGCATCTTAAGTTAGCGTCATTTTAGCTTCTCAGAGCGGTGTTGCCGAAAACGGAAGCCTTTGGGATGTAACACTGGTCTTTGGGCAGTTACTGCCAGACGTTTCCCTGCATTGTAATGCCTTGGTTTTCAGGGTCAAACAAACCAAAAACGACATATATTTTTCTTGGTCTGCTTGACCATGAAATTGAAGGTAACCCGATCCTTCGAAACGTCGACAAATACTCATTCAACGACACGGCGTCACAGCCCGGACGATTAGCGTCTTCATCTTAAATCTGGCTTAATCATGTAAGATGTTTTAAACACGGCGTCACAGCCCGGACGATTAGCGTCTTCATCCTAAATCTGGCTTAACCATGTAAGATGTTTTTAACACGGCCTCACAGCCCGGACGATTAGCGTCTTCATCTTAAATCTGGCTTAACCATGTAAGGTGTTTTAATCACAGTCTTTGTTATAAGAATATAAAATACATACTATCTGACTTTAAGTTTCCTTGTATGTACTACTAAGAGGTTAGGAAAAGCAGGAAGGATGCGCATAACTAAATAAATAAACAACTTGGAACAGAGCCCGCCTCCAGAAGCTGATACATAAAACAAGAAGTTACATGACTGTTTTACAACAGCCCTCCAATGGTCCCTTTTCTGAACCTGATGAATCCAGCCCACAAAATCTTCACGATTTATTAATATTGTCCCCTATGTAAGCTGAAATATGTAAGTGACTGGTAGTATTCTTGCTTAGTCCTACATATTTTAAGTTTGCATTTGCATTTAACATTGGGATTTGCCTGGCTGTTAGTCTCTTTACTTTCTTGTCACGCCATGAACACCTTGCACAGTGTACTTGCTACTTTCACCCACATCAGTGAATAATAGTACGGGTTAAACACAATTAAATACCGTCTTCACAACTTCAACTTAAAATTATTTATAAAACACTAGGCTACATGTTTCGACCAGCTAGGTGGTCATCGTCACGCCCCGTTATAGAATATAGGAAGAGATCACCTTCTTTTACTATATTCTGTAACGAGGCCTGATGATGACCACCTAGGTGGTCGAAACATGTAGCCTGGTATTTTATAAATAATAATTTTAAATTGAAGTTGTGAAGACGCTATTTAATTGTGTTTAATTTGCTAACCTCACAATGGTACGCAGTCTATAAAGATAGTACGGATGATTTCCTGTACTCAGTTTCGGAAAGGACTCACGGTGCCTGAATTTTCTTTAATTTCAGTGGAAATTTCAGATTTTTCGTCCAACTTAAAAGGCGTTTCTTTCGTCAAGAAAGTATGCATCTCTCCACTACCGTACATTTCGATTCACTTTTCAACGACCTATGCTTCACAACTCTCGCAAGCTCCAGACAAATGATTAAATGTTATAAAGAATTCACTTTCAGATTAACTCCGAAATCAAAACCCCAATGCTGGGATTTTTCATTGACATAATCCTTCCGACCGCACTTTGGCCCTGGGGTCGACTCAGCCTGTAACAAAAGTGAGTACCAGGGATATCTCCTGCGAGGTAAAGGCGGCCGGTGCGTAGGGCTGACAAACTTGCCACTTTCATGTGCAGATTTTCTAGACATTCTGGGAGTCGCAACTTCCTACAGCCCCCACCGCCTGTCCGAGCCTCTACAGGGATTGCTTTACCTTTAAAACCTGGATGTCAAGTAATAAAAGTTCGCTGTGAAATATTTATAAATATCCTATGATGACGGATTTCATTAAAACAAAGGATCGGCTTTTAGGAACGTCCTTTTAAGAAGGTTATGCAGCACTCAGTGACACAGGATCTGAGCTGTGGAATAAGGGACGGTGTACTTCATCACAACTGCTTAATGTGTACATATAGAACAAAGGGTTCCAACAGCTGGTCTGTTGCGCGAAGACCTCATGATTCAAACGTAATAAACAGACGCCGATCTGAAATCTTGCTTATGTGTAATAGGAATATCATGGCAGTTGTTAGAGCAGAACCAGCAGGTTCGGCACCGCTAACATCAAAAGCACTAGTGGTGTAACGGTGAAGTGCAAGCGATCTCAGTGCTATGTCTACTTTTAGCTAGCTGTATTAAGTTTCAGTTTTTTCTGCCACTTCATTCTTGACACGATACAGATAAGCTAATGTCTATGCCTAGACACCTTGCAACGTATCACACTGCACCTCTGGCAGGTAAGAACGCCAAGACCAACATCACAAGCCTGCTGTAACCTGTCAAAATCTAGTTGTTACAACTCAAAGAAAACATCAGTCACATGGAGAGCTTACAGTTGTCTGTATCAGACACCGAGAAATCTCTGTTTTATACAACCTGCAATGTTTATAACAGCGCTTATTGTTCAAATAACCACTGGATCGGTAAAGAAATATTTTCTGAAACAGCATAATGGACGTATTGTACAAAGGTAAAGCTATCCCATTACAGGCCTGGACAGGCCCAGAGAGTTCCAGGAGGTTGTGGCTTCCAGATTTCAAGACAATCATCACAAGAAGGCAGTAAGTTTGTCAGCCCTAGGCACCGGCCACCTTTACCCCCCAATAAATATCCCTGGTACTCATTTCTGTTAAGAGGCTGAGTCGACCCCAGGGCCATAGTGCGGCCGGAAGGCTTATGTCAATGAAAAATTCCAGTGACACCATCGGGAATCGAACCCGCGACCTTCCAGCTTGTAGTGCAGTGCGTCAACCAACTGCGCTACCGATATTTGGAAAATTTCTATACCGCTGTGCTAAACTCAAAACGATCAACGCTGTTGATTATAAGCTGAGGTGTTCTGTTAGTGTATGGCATTTACAGCTCCCGGTTAATTAGAGTAAAATAGTGTCTACGTAGTAGAGTAGTATACGTAGTTTGAAAAAACACCACCAGTGGACTTCGAACTTGAAACGCATTGTGTCCGATTCTATCTCGCTTCCCCCCCCCCCCCCCTTCTTCAACCGTTCCTGTTCTTCTTTCTCTCTGGTACTTCTGTACACTTCATATATATATATATATATATATCGAGCACCGTTGTACACTTCGCTGTGTTATTTATATTTCCCTATCTTTAACTTCTGTTCCACGTACTCCTGCTTAGCTAAATTGGTTACAGGAACAATTTTGTGGTTTTTCGTTGTATACTGTAAATACTGCCAGTATCATCTTTGAAATAAATATTAAAAAAACACTTTTCAGCATGCCAGTGTTGGATCTACATTGACTTTGCAATATTAGCCTCGTAACTCAGAATGTAAACGACATTTCACCACAAACGTCTGTCAAGTCGCTTGAACCAGACTAATAAAATTGAAGTTTCAGACGGCGAGCCAATTTTGTGAAGGTAAAAGTATGTAAATAATTATTACGCCTACATGAGGCAGCCATTAAACGTTATTACAGTACTGAAGGTCACGTCCCTATTACTGCAACAAAATCGCATGTCTAACGCAATTCTAAGTTCCAGGCACCAATTCATTCATAAAGAATCAAAAACAAGTGAAGCCTTAGGAACGGTGTTTCTATGACCATTGTGTAAAACTTAGTAATACTCACAATTTCACTTCACTCGCCGACAACATTTTTCCACCAGCCTTTATGATCCTCCAGGTTTCATTCCTTGCGCCATGCCCTGCAAAGAATTGTAACGGTTAAGTCCATTATGCTACTGTACTAATGAAGGTCTGAATATTAAATTGATTCGTACCGTTTGGACAACTATGATGCCTGACTCTGATAGAGTTTACGTCAATATTACAGCTCTTACACACATACATTTATTTACCTCAATTCACACCTTTCTGCTATTTGTAGGTATTATCTCCGTATTCTTTGCAGCCAAATGCATTCCTTCAACTCAGTTTGTACTGATTGCTGAAGTTATGATACACTATGGTGACCCAAACCAACAAATGCACACAAATTTATGAAATTATACGTAAACTTGGTAATACCGCCTACGCCAATCCCAGTGGCCGCGCGGTCTAAGGCCTAGGTCTACAGCCGAACGCTTGCTGGGATCGTGGGTTAGAATCCCAACGGGGGTATGGAGTTTTGTCTCTCGTACAGTGTTTGTGTTGTCAGGTAGAGGTCTCTGCGAAACAAGTGAAAATAAAAACAACCTCGCCACCTGTTGTGAGTAGGTAGAAGAGGTAACGACTACGAAACGAATACCTCCTACATGTTTCGGCCACTCATATGGCCATCCTCAGGGAGAAGCGTTACGAAGCATAAACACAGGGAGCTGTTACAAAATTTGTGAACCAATGCACATGTAAAACATTGAAAATTAATATTTCACAAACTTTTGGCGTTTGTTGGCTTTAGTTACCATACCTAATTGTTCAATACACGGATATGTATCATTTAAAATTACCATATGCTGTTGAGCAATTTCTGTTGTTCCTGCATAACGTTATGACACGATCTACGAAATCACAAAATTAGCCAGACACAGGTTTCTGACGTGATTTCCCGATCATATTTCGATTAGTCATTTAGTGTGTGGCATGTAAGAGCAGTATGACGGAAAACAGACAAAAAGCAGCAGGCGTCGGCTTTGTGCTGGTACACGATTAGCCTTTGCCGCTCCATATATTAACTGCATGATATTTCCTAACCCCCAAACTCTTGTAACTGTGATATGTTTGACGGTGAGAATTATCAAGACACTGAAATGGTCTTCTTGCAAGTCGATAGCCAAGATGTATAGTTGAAAGGAACACCATGAATGACTCTGAGCAGCTAATCTGACCAGCATCACACTGTAATTGTATTTGTACTGTAATTATATTTATTGTGTGCAGTACGTGTCCTTTATTGTTTTTGTAATTTTGTGTGCTGTGTTTTGAGTGTGGCGTGTTATTTTGTGTGATGTGTGTTATTTTGTGTGTTCTGTCTTATTGCAGTACCATTGCCACCGGATACAAACCCATTTGCAGTCAAAATAAATAAATAAATAATAATAATAATAATACGAATAATAATAATAAGTCCTTATAATATGAAACGTTTTCAGCTCACATTCAAACAAAAGTGACCATCCCGTACTTTACAGCTACAAATTGTAACTATTCTTCGCAAAGGGACAGAAAAACACAAGGAGAAACATACGAACGCACAACATTCGACCCAGGCAACTTTACAACATTAACCTTTTAAAGCCTAGCGGTAACTTTACGTACAACCAGGTTTAACATTAAAAAATTCTACGTGGTGCCCACATTGAGTTTATGTGTTTTGTGTGGATCTCAGAACAAACAGCAACTTTTGCCTTATAAAACATTAAGAGACTGGTTTTTATAACCAAAGTGAAGAGTGTTTACAGCGCGGTACGCACTGAGTCCTTATATAAAACAGATACGCTTCGTCTTTAAAGGGTTAAACAAGATAGCTACGATATCAAAACTAACAGATGCACGTACGTGTATGAAAGTATATTATACACAACGTATACCTCCTACCTGTTTCGGCCACTCAGGCTGCCATCTTCAGGGAGGGGTATTACAAAGAATACATACATCGAAATATTATAGAAGTTTTTGGAACAAACGCACAGACATAAAATATTAAATTTTAAAAATAATACCTAGTTTAAAACCTATACTGAAAATTAAAATACACATATAAATCTTTGTGGTCGATCACAATATGAAGATTAACGGGTTAATTCTGTTTCGGAGAACAGTCGCTGTTCATTGCATTATTTGAAACATAAATACACTGCGTGTACACAGTCCGGTGATTTTGAATGCTGAGAGACTAGTGGGCCATTTTTTCCCCTGCTCGACCGATAACCGCCCGGCCGAGGTCCCGCTAGTGTTGCGTCATACGCCGAGTCTCGGAAGGTTTAACTGTCGCTGAAGGAAGCGAGACAAAGATTCGCTGTCATAATCACCTTTAGAAAGCCTAATAAAAACTCATCAGTGCTACAGCAGATGCTGGAAATGTTACCCTCCTGACCGGTTGCACCCCGTGTACCGATTTTCTTGGTGAAGTTTCAAGTCTAGCACCAATATCGTCCAATTTATCTTCTCAGCTCAGTTCGTTTCCTGCCTGGCTTTTTTTTAAATACAGCTGCACTAAAATACACGCTGTTCAACAGTTTACTAGCCTCGAGGAATGTTACACCACTGGGTGACTAAGAAATGCTTTACCAGCAACAAACGCGATGGTTCATGGCGCAAGTTTGTTACCGCCGACAGCTAAAATTACCAAACACTGCTGCGTAATTAGGCAGTGTCTTGGGCCCCCACGTTCCCCACATTTAACACCGTGTGTCTTTTATTTGTGGGGAAGTTCCAAAGATAGAGTGTATAAAACAAATCCGCACACTCTGGACGAAAAAACTAACAATATCCCCCGCGAGATTTCAACAATTTTCGTGCAAGAACACCAGAAAGTAAACAATGTCTTTCACAGTTGTACTGAGTGCATTCGGTCAGGAGGGCAACATGTTCAGCATCTGCGGTAACACGAATCAGTTATCATCAGACTTTATAAGGTTATTATCACAGGGAATTGTTTTCTCACGTCCTTCACCGACTGTTGACTTCCCGAGACTCGGCTATGACGCAACGCTACCGGAGCGTCGAGCGGGCGATTATCGGTCAAGCAGGAAAAAAAAAAGACCCTATATATATCGCATCTAACCTACTTCAAAGGGTTAAGAGTAAGTACTAACCTTTTAAAGCCTAGCGGTAACTTTACGTACCACCAGGTTTAATATTAAAAAATTCTACGTGGTGCCCACATTGCGTTTATGTGTTTTGTACGGATCTCAGAACAAACTGCGATTATTTCCCTATACAGCATTAACTGACTGGTTTTTATAACCGAGACGGAGAGTGTTTACTGCGCGGTAGGAACTGGGTCCTTATATATAAAACAGATATGCTTCGTCTTTAAAGGGTTAAAGGTAAAAAAATCAGCGGATTCGGAACAAAGTCTGCAGACCGTCTTTGTGAATATGGTCGGAACCTTACGGTCACTTAAAAGAGCTGACCAGCTGATGTCTGTTCAGTTAAGTCACCACACTGCGCTGACTCCACACGCATTATCGTGCGGCCAGTGTGAATGAGAATCTGTAAAGTGCGTTGTGTCGCTCTGTGCTTAAATTACCTAACTCGACCTTCCCACCATCTTTCAAATCGCCCCCTCTCCCCAGCCATCACAATGTCCTAAAATCCTTGCGCCAGAATGCAGACGTTTCTTGGGTACAATTTTAGCGATTAAATCGGTCAAGTTGGCAACACTAACAAAACAGCATTCCCAAGACAGCGATCTTTCCGTATCATCCATTCAGTTGAGATACTCAGTGCCAACACCTCGGACACACCGAAGCAAAACACGCAACAATTAACCAACCCGGAAGTGACGTAATGCGCTGTTATCTGCACGGTAAAGTGTGTGATTGTGTGTTTTGTTTTTAATTCGAGTAGTGTGCTTTGACAACAAATATTCAACTTCTTTTGCACTCTCGTATTGCACACAGTAAGGCACTATTGTTAAGGGGTAGCTTTTATATTAAATATTTCCAGTGTTGCACCTTTTGCAATCAGTACGTGACCAGGCTTCAAGTTTCTTAACACGTCTTCTACCCAGTTCTGCTCTGCAGTGTGGAATGTTACAAACAACGCAGCTAGAATCATGAATATTCTGGATCTCCTGGCATCATTAAAGCTGGGGTAAAACGAATTCCACTGACATTGATTCTATGGATGTCGATACTTACTGTCCGGCTGTCAATTTTACGTCAGTTTTTACTCGTTTCCACGTTACACAAAAAAGTGTGGGAATAAGAATGTTCTTATAAGGTAAGCCTACAAGTGTAATTAACTGGTTAAAGACACAGTTTAATTAGTTTTATTATCATCAAGTACCAACGTAGTTTATCACAATGTGTGTCATAAATTTTGTTTTGAAATATGTGTTTCGACGCACACGCTGGCGTCCTCATCAGTGTCGACGTGGCTAATTTATATTTGGTGTGTGTCATAAAAAAGACAGTGGATTTTGTAGCAGTATTTTATTGTTTGATTTGTTAACTGCACTTCTGTGGACTCATTTTGTGTAGTAAAAAGTTAAAAACGGAGGCAAGAACAGCAAAACGGCTCCACCAAAATACGCTTAACCTTTTAAAGCCTAGCGGTAACTTTACATACGACCAGGTTTAACATTAAAAAATTCTACGTGGTGCCCACATTGTGTTTATGTGTTTTGTACGGATCTCAGAACAAACAGCAACTTTTGCCTTATAAAACATTAAGAGCTTGGTTTTTATAACCGAAGTGGAGAGTTTACAGCGCGGTACGCACTGAGTCCTTATATAAAACAGATACGCTTCGCCTTTAAAGGGTTAACGAAGTGAAAACGAAAAACCTGCTACAAAACCCAGTCCCTTTATAATGACACACGTCTAACCAGGGGCGCAGCCGCCGTTTAACAAGAGTATTAAAAGCACAGGGCCCACAAACGCAGGGGGCACATGAACATACAAAAATAAATTATTGTTTTACAACAACTGAATACCGTTAACTATTCGGGTGAATTCGAAAGTATTCGTGAGAAATCCTACAAGAAAGAAAGTTAAAGTAAACAGCTTTAATTTAAAACCGAGTCTATTTATGATAAATTTACAAAAAAAAATGTTGCCGTGTGCCTATTGGATACGACAGGCCCCATCGGTAAGCTGTCAACAGCGGCCCAAAGATTCTAGATAGGCCACTGGACCAAACATATGTGAATAAAGTACGTTAGCAAATCCGGCACTGACGACGACGCCAGCATAGGCGTCGAAACGCTTACGTCACAAAAAATATGTGTGATACATTGTGATAAAACTCGCTGGTGGTTGATAACAAGAAATATAATCACGTAAACCAGGCGGTACGCAGAAGGAAAAATAACGCTTTAAAATACACACAAACTTACCACTACAAATCGGTGTCATGTAACGTATTATCCGTACACTGATTTATAAAGACGTCTTCAATGATGTGTGGCGGTGTACCTTATACTGTAGGTATTTTTTTTTTTGCCAGTTAAGGGACAAGTCTGCCACTGATTTACAAACTGAGAGTGTGAACAAAATACGGTGTGTAGGAGCTTACGAAATACGCATGGGTGAACAGTCAAGAATGTAACCGACAGAAAGTTTATTTCTGCCAGTTGAGTACATGGAACTCTTGCTGTTTCACCACAAATCTTATTTTAATAGCACCTCTTACAAGAAATATTTCAACACAGAATTTAAAAGCTGCTGGTCCCAATGGCCACGCGGTCTAAGGCGTAGGTCTGCGGCCAAGCGCTTGCTGGGATCGTGGGTTCCAATCCCACCGGGGGCATGGATGTTTCTTGTGAGTGTTTGTGTTGTCAGGTAGAGGTCTCTGCGACGGGCCGATCCCTCGTCCAGAGGAGCCCTACCGACTGTGGTGTGTGTCTGAGTGTGATCAAGTGAAAATAAACAACATCGACACCTGCTGTGAGTAGGTAGAAGAGGTAAGGACTACGAAACGAAACGAATTTAAAACTGAAAGTCAAAGCGGTCCGTAATTTCACTGTCTCCTCTCGAGTTGCCCCCGGTGAACTGTTTTCATCAGGGACTTCAGTAATCATTAGACAACTCTGTGAAATAACAAATCCACTGATGTAAAATGTGTACTTTTGAGAGTACGAGAATATTTAAGAGAATTCACGGATATATAAATATCTGAAATCATTTATTTTATTATTTTAAAACTCTGTGACATAAGAAATCGACTGGTGGAAAATATGTGTACTTTTAAGAACGCGAAGACATTCAAGAGAATCCACGTATATATAAACATCTGAAATTATATGTTGTATGCTTTTTACCTATCCACCAAAACATTAGCAAACTGATTCAATTATCATTGCATTTCACCAATTTTAATACAGTATTTTGGGAAAACTGTAAAATCTATGTGAGGTGTAAATATTAACCTTTTAAAGCCCAGCGGTAACTTTACATACGACCAGGTTTAACATTAAAAAATTCTACGTGGTGCCCACATTGCGTTTATGTGTTTTGTACGGATCTCAGAACAAACAGCAACTTTTGCCTTATAAAACATTAAGAGACTGGTTTTTATAACCGAAGTGGAGAGTGTTTACAGCGCGGTACGCACTGAGTCCTTATATAAAACAGATACGCTTCGTCTTTAAAGGGTTAATTTGGTATGACAGGAAGTTTGACATGGCGGGAAGAAGTACAAAGGCGGCGACAGTAAGTTTTCAACGAGTTTAATTAATTACTGTTTATAGCGAAACGTAATGGAAATGATACATGGATAAAGAGTTTCTTCCTTTAGCCCGAATTAGCATGTCCATCTTCACATGTTTCGCTTTATTCTTAGTACACTTTTTGTATATGAGCTTCTGTTACTTTTGATGAATCATATAAACTTAGCGTGCAAGTACAGTATATGCCAGTTTTTAAAACATTTGACGTAAATGTGATCTGTACTTTTCCATAATTCTGCCATGCGAGTAGATCAGGTTTCAGTACAGTATAGATCACAACCTTCTACGTAACATTTGTGTTCAATCGTTGCCATTTGCTACTCCCATAATGTGTGTACTCAACGCAGCATGCATCTCGAGGTTATCCATACAATTTACTGGTTGTTCGAAACTGGCTGCTGCAATCTGAGACATTCTGTACGCATTTTAAAATTATTTACTACGTGCATTTAATCAATCTTTTCTTTTGATGTACCAACTACATTCATAAATTTGATGTTGAACATCCCAGTTGGCGTATGTATACAAGGTATATATTTCAATTCCTCTGACAGGAAGTCAGTGACGACCAACACTTTTCTTTGCTTTATTAACCCTTTAAAGACGAAGCGTATCTGTTTTATATAAGGACTCAGTGCGTACCGCGCTGTAAACACTCCCCACTTCGGTTATAAAAAACGGTCTCTTAATGTTTTATAAGGCAAAAGTTGCTGTTTGTTCTGAGATCCGTATAAAACACATAAACACAATGTGGGCACCACGTAGAATTTTTTAATGTTAAACCTGGTCCTACGTAAAGTTACCGCTAGGCTTTAAAAGGTTAAAAATTACTGAGCGACCAGGTTTCGGCTTATGCAGCCATCACCAGGCTGTATAAAAACATTAATTAACAAACTCTACGTCACATGAAGGGAAAGGCCTTTTATAGACCCTGATGACGGCTATATAAGCCGAAACATGCTCGCTCAGTAATATTTAATAAGGGAAAGAAAAGTGTTGGTCGTCACTGATTTCCTGCGTGAGGAACTGAAGTATATACCTTGCAACTAAATTCACTTATATATGATATTATAGTCACTTCACGCCGACATGTTTCGGCATGACAATGCCGAAACATGTCGGCGTGAATTGATTATGATGTCACATATAAGTTCTTCCGTAAGAACGAAAATACATAGAAAATCATTGCTTACGCTCTCTGCTTCTGAAACAACGCTATCTTCAAGTGGGATTGTTTTGCTAAGTACGCTGCAAGCTGGGGTTAATTTACAATTGCTTCATGTTAAGATGGCACGTGGCTAGAAGCTGTGGTTGTAAAAACAAATATTACTTGGAGGTTGTAATTTTTATAACTCTGGGGGGTCTCTAGAAATGTTGACAGTTATTCAGTTATTTTACGCCAAGCAACTCTCTCTCCTTTAGGCCTACACACCACAAACCCATTCCGTAATCACGACAGCGTCGCATGAGACCGCATCCTAAGCCACGCATATCCGGTCCATACACCTCATAATCTATTCAGTCAAGATCCATTTCAATATTATCCTCTCACTTACGCCTACGTATGTTTGTGGCGATCCCTTCTCTTGTGGTTTTGCCATCAGAGTTTGGTACAAATTTCTCATCTCGCAGCAATAAAATTTGCCCGCCAACGTCATCCTCTTTGATTTAACCATTCCAATTTACGTACTTCTGATGTAAGTAATAATAATAATAATAATAATAATAATAATAATCGATATACTGTAGTCGGTGTAGGGAAAAGGGTAGGGCAGCATGACCGAGGAATCGGGTTTCGATTCCCGGCAGAAGCAACATACTATGCTCTTCTTCAAATTATCCAGACTGGCTCTGAGGCCCAGGGGATGAGGTGCGGGGGGGGGGGCGTTTTCCCGGAAGTGAATTGGCTGGAGCGTGAAGCTAAACACTCGCCTCTATCTAGTGTCGTGGTTAAGAATGGGTGGCATTCGACTATTATTCCTCCACTCTGCAATTTTCCTTCGTTGTGTGCAAACGTAAGCATTACTTTATCTTTCTGTTCTATAATAAAGTAATAATACTCAAGAGCAACAACAAATCAGCAATACAAAGCATGAAGCCCCTCATTAGCAAATATCTCAGTTCTCCTGCTTCTTGCCCATTCATTCTCCTTGACACAGCGTTTTCAAAGCTCCTTGACTATCCTAAAACTTAGGCTTTCGCGGCTGGCACACTGTACAAGGGATCGGCTTTTGATATTTGGATACGGGGACGAATAATGATGGCAAATGTAATGTGTGCCGAAACGTCGGGAAGTCTTCATTCATCTGCGTCACAGCCAACTCAGTGTACCCTCAACTACGTTCTTCCCTTCCAGTAAGGTTCCTATCTATTAGAAAACAGTACTCGTCAAAAACAGTACTCGTCAAAAACAGTATTCGTCAAAACACAATTTTCTAACTTCATCATTTTTTTAATTTATGAGGCACATTTAGACATTCTGAGCTGAATCGTAGCAAAATATTCTCGAATTTGACTAGTCTTAATTCCTCAATAAATACGGTTGTGCCTTGCCACTGCAGTTCCCAGCGCTGTAGACGTGCCCACCTTTAACCAGAGAATTAGCTCCCCTTATAGCAGGAACCTGTTTTCTCTTCTGTTGGCCAAACTCTGTCTCTATGTTTAATTTTACGCCAGCGTTCTTACTAAAGTCTGTTCTGTGTTCTGTTTTATGGTATTTATGTTGTCAACGAAGATTTAACATCTTGAACACGAACTATATATAGTAGCCGATGTGTTCCGTTCAGTTTCAATCCTTCTTGGCTTCTTGGTCTTTCCTAACGGCGTATTCAGGTAAGGGGAAAGTATCTGACAGGTATTTTAATGATTAAAGTGCGTTACGCTTAAAGCCATTTCAATTAGGCCAATTACTGACATATTTGTTCTTCTGGGGTATTACGCAGCGTCGAATGGTAATCCTTTACCGACGTTTAGGGACAGTGTATCGGTTCCATCTTCAAGGGTCAAGAAGTCCAAGAAGAAGACTTCTTGACCCTTAAAGATCGGACCGGTACACTGTCCCGAAACGTCGGTAAAGGATTACCATTTGACGCTGCGTAACATCCCAGAAGAGCGCATATCTCATCAACATGGCGGCGGAAGCCTGAAATCATGGATAGCCTAACTACTGTTCTGGGTTTTCATCTTCCATAAGAATATTTTAAAAGTCTGACATTTCTCTTCTACTGGACTTGACTGAACACACTTCAGGAACACATTTAACCATGTGCACCCAATCGTGTACTACCGCAACATAAATCAACTGACATAACAGGCCTATACCTTAATGTGTGCCTCATCAATAATTCTGGTATCTAATTACAAGCAGTGTTTTGTTTTACGTATTTTAATCACCACAAAATTTTTTTTGGAAATTTTATGTAAATAGCATTTTATCAAAGTTTTCCATGAATTGAGAGCTAAATATGGTCGAAGCCTGTTAAATTACCGCGTAGCCATCTGGTGTCAGTAATCGCACATGAAGTTTACTTCTGTGTTATTTAACGATGCTGTTTGATTAGAGATGTTACATTGCACCCAATGAGTGGAAAGCACACGCCTGAAATGTTAATAATCGGAAGCGTCATGTTTTGGGCGTATTTTAAGATGGTACAACGATATGAGAGAAATCAGAATTGCCTATAACCTAGCTTAGATTAGAATCGAGCGTCTCCCACATTACCGCTGCACCAGTCTGCGCAGTGCATTAAATTAATTACGAGCAGAAGTACACGTCATATTAACCTGGGCTGTGTGATTAAGATGATCCAATTTACCGTACACGCGGCGACAGGACTGGTAATGTGTGAGTCAATAAGTTGCCGTTACACTTGCTGCGCAGTATCGACAATTTCTAGAAAAGAACTTCGAAAAAGTATTTAATAGTCTGCACGCCAGATGTGCCAAGCATGTCTGAGAGGTGAAGGAGGTCATTTCCAGCATCTACTCTGACATGTGTTTAATCTACATAAAGTTTACGAGGTATGATATATATATATATTACAGGAGGAAATGTAAAGTGTTTAAGCTTGCCATGCGTCTGGGTTCGTTTTTCAATTGGCCTCCACGTACGTACCACGCTCATATAATTTTATAGGAAAATGTTGCAGTGTATATCTAACCGTGAAAGAGGTAACTACCATATCTGAAGAAACGGCACCTTTATGAAATACTTGTCACATAAAAAATTACAGGCTGTCACATTTAACTATTGCAGCAAAAAAAAACCTCGGTTGGTCCTTTAACCTTTTAAAGCCTAGCGGTAACTTTACATACCACCAGGTTTAACATTAAAAAATTCTACGTGGTGCCCAAATTGCCTTATAAAACATTAAGAGACTGGTTTTTATAACCGAAGTGGAGAGTGTTTACAGCGCGGTACGCACTGAGTCCTTATATAAAACAGATACGCTTCGTCTTTAAAGGGCTAAGCGTGTGCAAGTTCTGTTCCGGCAATGGCGGAGCGCTCATGCTTCTCCAGCTAATGTGATTAATCTGCTGTCTGTAACAAACGTGTGAAATACAGCGTAACGTACATTTGTTTCGTTTGTGAGTACGCAGTGCAGTTTAATGCAGAGGACTTTCATTGTGAAAAACCCATACAAAGAAAAAAAAATCATACAAAACATGTCGTACGGAATTCCAACAAGGTGTATAGCGTTCCAGTTCCTTCGACCTCAACAATGTCTGGGTGCTTAAGAACGCAATTTCTAACACCTACTCCAACATGCGCAAGTTATGTGTGTTGCATACATAATATACATTATGTGCGGAAATGTAAAGCCATGAACCTTACGTGCGTCTGTTTTCGCTTTTAAGTTGAACTCCATGTATCTGTGTGTGTCTACGAATGTAAATACACGTGCACACGCACACATATACATGCATACCTCTACGTGCGTGTACATGTGCGTGTGTGTGTGTGTGTGTGTGTGTGTGTGTGTGTGTGTGTGTGTGTGGGGTGGGGGCCTATGTAAAACTTCATGTAAAAGTACGTACTGAAAGGCCGATAGTCGCTAAGTTACTCAAATTCGTCACCCAATTTATTTCACATTCCTTCTAATAGTGGTGAAAGCAACTTTCCTAACCACTACCCTCCCACGTGACAAAGACCACACTACAATTTCGTAAAGAATGCCTGTTTTTTTCTTACAAATATCACAAACAAATGCAGGAGTACGTAATCACTTCGAAAAAACACTTCGATTAATCCATATCATACTGGATTTCACGTACACGTTTCCCTAATGCCAATAACAAAGAATAAAGAAAGAAGAACCAAAACGAAATTAAGGAACAGGAAGGAAATTCACATACTGTGTTGCGGCACACCGACATTAATATGGCTTGAGAAGGGCTAAGCAAATTCACAAGGTTCCACCAAGTATGTGTTATCAATCGAAGTTGAAAGCAATCTGACTTATTTTTTCGGAATGTAGATACACACTTTCCAAAACTTCTTACGGTCAGTTTTTAAAGTTTCATCAAAGGACCTAACCCACCTAAGACTGACACACTCAGCAGCGGTCTTTACAAATTTCCTGCACAGAAAACATTTATTGTAGAACAAGCTAGCCTTTTTCTTCTTAAAGCGTCCACGGCTGCAATTCTTTCTGGAAATACAGTATATGATGATGATGATGATGATGATGACAATAATAATAGCAAACTCAGGAACAAAAGCAAAGGCCTCATTTCTGGCGATACGCAAAGATTACAGTAAGACACGACGTATCTTGGAGATCTAGATATAAATTACTGTCGATGCCGGTGGCCGAGCTGTCTGAGGCGTGGGTCTGTGGCCGAACGCTTGCTGGGATTGCGGGTTCGAATCCCGCCGGGGAGCATGAATATGTGTCTCTTGTGAATGTTGTGTGTGTCACGTAGAGGCCTCTGCAAAGAGGCGATCAGTCGTCCAGAGGACTCCTACCGTGTGTGTTGCATCTAACTGAGCGTGATCGATTAACCTCATAGAGGAGGCGTAAGACCACTACGGCTGTAAAGCCATAAAAAAGATATGAATTTTTAGCGATAGTGAAAATAGGGGAGGAAAGAGGAAAAATGAAACTGTCCCTATGGTTATATATCACCACATCACGGAGATGTATGGGGGAGTGAAGGTAGAGCTTCGATCATTCTTTACCTCGATACTATATGCGGGTGAGTGATTAGTCGTGCGACCCGGCTCCTTTAGCCGGTCACGCCTTGGATAGGAGAATGTGTGGGCCAAAGATCTGGCCTGGTACTGTAGTGAAGAAATATATATATCACTTTTAGAAAGTGAACTCAAGTCTCCAGCCCGTAGCTTACAAGCAAGCCAGTGAAACAAAGGGGCCCTGCAAAGACGTCCTCAAAACTAAAAACGCAGACAAATACTGAACCGGGATGTTAGATTTAAAGTTCACAGACTGTCAAAATTCAAGCTCTCCTTTAATATGCAAGAAATAATTGCTAGAATAAATTGAGAAGAATTATGTTCCATACGGTGGCAGTTAAACTGTCAATCTCAGAACAGTTCATAAACACGACCCATTTTCTTTACTATCGTACGATAAGAAAATAGCACCACCAACATTACAACTGCTGCTGGTACTACTTATAGCGTCATTGCTGCTGCTGCTACTGCTACCACCACCACCATCACCACCACAACCACCACCACCATCCGCCACCACAACCACCACAAACACCACCACCACCACCACTACCACCACCAGAACCACCACCACCACCATAGCCACCAGAACCACCACCAGAACCACCACCACCATAGCCACCACCACCACAACCATCCGCCACCACAACCACCACCACCATCCGCCACAACCACCACAACCACCACAACCACCACGACCACCACCACCACCACAACCACCACCACCACCATAGCCACCACCACCACAACCACCACCACCATCCGCCACAACCACCACCACAAACACCACCACCACCACCACCACAACCACCACAACCACCACCATCCGCCACAACCACCGCCACCACAACCACCACAACCACCACCATCCACCACCACCACCACCACCACCACCACCACCACCACCACCAGAACCACCACCACCACCATCCGCCACCACAACAATCACCACCACCACCATAGCCACTACCACCATCCGCCACCACAACCACCACCACAAACACCACCACCACCAAAACCACCACCACCACCACCACGCCGCCGCCGCCACCCCACTGCAGCCACTGCCGCCGCCGCCATCATCTACTGTCCAGAGTCTCACAAACTGTAGTGCATTTCGAATAATTTCTTACCGTAATGCACCGAACGCTGTTTCTTGCCATCGTACAAATTTTCTTCTGGTTCCAAGAATACAACCTAAAATCACAGGACACTGTCCTGCCACTTATAATCACTTTAGCACACTCCGTGTGTCCGACGGAATACACAGGCCCACAGTGTATAATTCTACCAAAACAGACAAATCCATACCTAATAACCTACACAGCTCATTTCCGAAATCAGAACAAGGCACTTGTGAAACACAAATTTCTTCGTTGACTAACATCAGACTCTGTTATGCACGTTTCGACGTGAAATAGACTCTGCACGTCCTGAAAAACGTTACGTAAGGTATGGGGGTAGTACGGGCACGTATAATTTATACTCACTGGTGTTACGTTTGGAACGATGGACAAGTTATGTTGCGTTTAATAAACTGAACGGCTCCCTGGTACAAGCTTCAGTGTTAAGAACTTCATGAGTTTACAAATTATCCTGAAGCTGGGCTTCATTGCAAGTCAATACACATCATGGAATGAGTGACAGTACGTATGAATTGACTTACCAGGAACGTTCGCTAATACATGGTGTTTGTCCTGAGGTGGAGAGAGGGAAATAAAAAGAAACCATACTGAGGACACACGGAAACCACACGACTAAACTCATTATGACTTCGTAATTACTGTAATAGGCCGATCCCAGTAGCCGTGCGGTCTAAGGCATGGGTCTGCGGCGAAGAGCTTGCTGGTATCGTGCGTTCGAAGCCCACCGGGGGGAATGGATGTTTGTCTCTTGTACAATGTTTGTGTTGTCACGTAGAGGTCTCTGCGACCGGCCGATCCCTTGTCCAGAGGAGTCCTGCCGACTGTGGTGCGTGTCTGAGTGTGATCAAGTGCAAATAAACAACCGCGACACCTACTGTGAGTAGGTAGGAGAGGCGAGGGCTACGAAATTAATCACTGTAATAAAGTTGGTTTCCATGTACCCTTGACATTGTCCATAACATGTCGTCAGCTAATAAATCCACATGATTAAATGGGTTTAAATCAATCAGTGCTCAAGGTTTTAAAATGTAACTGTAAACCTCTGTGGCCAAGTGCGTGTTTGGGAAAGAGTCTCCTCGCTGTACAAGGAATCGGCTGGAACATGTCGGGGTTCACAATAAATTGCTAATTTACGTGCTTTTGTGATAATTAAGGGTCACATCTGTCACTGATGATAGAGTACCACAATGGTACAAAAGTAATGTAAAAATAAATGCTATCAGCTTTATGGCATTTTGAAAAAGCCAGCCCACGCAAACATAAAACTGATTTGGAATACCTTATTGGTATTTAACCTCAAGGTTTACTGAATTTCTCTTGAAATTTATAGACCTAAGGGTTTCTTCAAGCCTTCACAGTTTCTTAGTGTGATTCACCTTCAAAATCAGGACACATGAGTAACGGATTTGAGCACTCACTTTGTTTGGGAAAAAAAGGTACATCAGCACCATGGGTACTTCTCAACGTGACGAAAATGTTACTGCAGAATTTACTTACTTGTGGCTTTATTATTATTATTATTATTATTATTATTATTTATTAATGAATTAATTACAGTTCCCTTTCTTAGCTGGAGGTTACCTACCGGGTTTTCACGTTGGTAGCCCCCCTTTCGCCATCAAATACACGTGATTATATTATCATTTAGAGATTTTTACCTTATTATCTTTATTTCTTAGTCTGACCTCTTCTACCTACTCAGTGTAGGTGTAGAGGGTTACTGTTGCATCTGATCACACTCAATAACACACACACACACGGTAGTACTCCTTTGGGTGAGAGATCAGCCCGTTGTAAAGGCCTATACCGGACACCACACAACATTCACACGAGACAGAGAACCATGTCCCCCGCGAGATTCAAACCCGCAATCCTAGCAAGCGAGCGGCCGCAGACCGCGCGGCCAAGGCGATCGGCTTTGCCTTATTATACCGATCATATTTAACTCCTTCTAAATATACACCCGCATCTATAACCCGGAATTTATCAGTGCATCTTAAGATGTTCTTATAAGATACTGCGTTGTTCATATCGCTGGTAGTATATCTGAATACGCTGTGACGAAAATTGAAAACATCAGTCAGATTAACGGGCATTTCCGTCCATATTCGAAATGGAAACCCTCTGAGTGTAAGTGAAGACTGTTATCCCTTGAATGCACTTACTTGGCGTTACTGTAAAAGTCTGTATTTACACTAATATAGCACAGTGTCACATGTTCTAATTAGGGACCAGCGAGGGCATTCCAACCTGTAATCCACGTGGATTCTTACACAAGGGGCGGTCCGGTGTGAGAAACGAACATGAGGACCAATCACAATCGTGTACATTTCACTGGAAATGGCCCTCAGAAAACTTGGCTGTAGCTTGTTACTCACAGACATGGCGGAGAGCCAGAAATGAAGAGTTCTCCAGCTCCGTGACAGCAGATACTGACTTACATGAAATGTCATCGATACCAAAGCACTTAGCCGAAATCCTGTGGTAAATACACTAATAAATTGAAGTTCATTACATAAATCTTGCGATTAATTTGGTGCAAGTACAACTGCATCTGAATTAATCTTCTAAAGCCTAGCGGTAACTTTACGTACGACCAGGTTTAACATTAAAAAATTCTACGTGGTGCCCACATTGCGTTTATGTGTTTTGTACGGATCTCAGAACAAACAGCAACTTTTGCCTTATAAAAAATTAAGACTGGTTTTTATAACCGAAGTGGAGAGTGTTTACAGCGCGGTACGCACTGAGTCCTTACATAAAACAGATACGCTTCGTCTTTAAAAGGCTAAGGAACTCAAACCGTGTTCCCGGAAGACCGGGTAGAGGAGGGCTACCTAAGAGGCGTTCGTGTGTCCTAGAAAAGCGACTCAATACAAATAAGAGTGAAATTGACAATAAAGCATAACCTTCAGGAGTCTGGTGATCTGCCAGAACACGTAACAATGGTTCAGCTCCTACCAGCCCTGCTTTTGATGCGTAACCCACAGAGGAAGCGGGGGAAGACTTTACGAGAGAAATTAAGCGATCTAAGAGACGTACAAATAGAAATATTTACGTTTCCCATTCCTTCCCAGTGGTCTTGAACTACATATCTTTCAGCCAAAAACCCCCCAGAGCTGATTATATGTCCACTTGCTCTAAACGAGCGTTGGAAATCACTATATTTTGGCTGCACGTGTTTTAAACACGTAATGTACTTACTGGACAGCGGAGCGTGCGACTTAAGTGAGTACCCTGTCTTCCCTTAGAGTATCGTGTGCATTCATATACAGTCAAACTCGGTTATAACGTCATGGACGGGACTGAATAATTTGTGTCGTTCTAACCGAGGAGTATAATGTTACGGTTAACAGTGAGGGATTAATTGGTACCGCAGAATATCGGACGCTATAGCCGAGATGTCACATAAGCTGATGTCGTTATAAGCGGGTTCATCTACACTATATTAAAAAACAATTTTGCTTTGTTGTTAAAACACGCCAAATACACGAACAAATACGTGATACCTGTAGGTTAAAAATGTTAATTAGCCTACAGTGACCCCTCGTCCAAGGTGGTGGACAGAGGGAGTGATAAAGGTGCGTTGAATAACACCGCGTTGCCCAAAATTCTTATGGCACGAAAGAGTGTTTCAGCGCTACCAGCTTTCGTGGCGGCTGAATGAGTAACCGCCTGCGCGTATCGGACTGTACTCAAATTTTTTGTGTTTCGATAAATTTCTTGACCAATTCATTTAATTTTTCCCAACTGCATACAGTCAAGACTTCGCTGGTAAAAACCGCTACGGGCGACAGGTTACTCAATATCGCAGTCAGTAACAGATTAATAAATGATTTCTTACAGAACAAAGGACAATGCAAGAAAACAGACCCTGTATCACTCTTCTTCTATATAATGCTTTGTATGAATGTCTTCTACGCGGTAGAGCAGAAATACGAAGTTCTCAGAAAAAAAAAAAAAAGATTTACATTTGAACCTATCGGAACTGTATTTTACGGGAACGTGAGAAATTAAGTGTTCAGAAAATCTGTTTATAGCCTTCTCATACATATAATTTAGTAAGAATTACTTAGTCAGATTAACAGCGGAAGGGAATTCGCGTGGAAAAAATTTTTATTACATTTTCTCTTTTGTACGCGCTGAACGTGCTGTAATGCCATACCAAGACACAGGTGCAGGATGACTGTACACTAGTAACGAAGTTATTGTGAGTGGATCCAGCTATCACTACGTAAGGCACACTGCCTAACATGCGGTCTGTACATGACTTTACATTACAACATCAATTTATATAGTAAAACAGAAACAACTTATGCGTAATATTATAATTTATTTAACCCTTTAAAGACTAAGCGTATCTGTTTTATATAAGGACTCAGTCCGTACCGCGCTGTAAACACTCTCCACTTCGGTTATAAAAACCAGTCTCTTAATGTTTTATAAGGCAAAAGTTGCTGTTTGTTCTGAGATCCGTACAAAACATATAAACGCAATGTGGGCACCACGTAGAATTTTTTAACGTTAAACCTGCTGGTACGTAAAGTTACCGCTAGGCTTTAAAAGGTTAACCTGAGTCTGTAGTTCATTTTTTTCCCGAGAAAATGAACTACAGACTAAGGTTAAATAAATAATAATATTACGCATAAGTTGTTTCTATTTTAGTATATTGATCATATGCACGGAAATAAGTAACGTAGAATCAATTAATGTATTCGTAACGCCTGAAGTTATCAGAGCCATAAGCATTCAAATGGGGCACGCGGTGGCGCAGTTGGCTGAGTAACTGCATTATAAGCCGGAACGTCGCGGGTTCGAGTCATTGACATAATCCTTTCTGTCGCACTATGGCCCCGGGGTCCAGTCAGCCTCTAACAGCAATGAGTACCAGGAATATTTACTGGGGGGCAAAGGCGGCCGGTGCGTACGGCTGACAACCTTACCACCTTCATGTGCCGACTGTTTTGAAGCCTGGGAGAATGAATCTCCTTGAACTGTCAGGGCCTGTCCAGGCCTGTGCAAGGATTTCTTTACCTTCAAAAAGTCAACACTGTGCTAATTCAAGTAACGGAACTTCTTAGACAATGGTGCTTACGTACCAAAATACACAGCGTCGTTACCCCGAAGACCAGAATGTTTATATGATTCGTGTTTGGTTTGTTCAACGTTATTTTGTAACATTAAATTTATGCGAAACACAATACGGAAAAGCGGCGGGTTAGTGATAAGTCTTACCGTATTTAAAGACGCTCCTGACATGTTTGTCTAGAGACACGAGTACCTTTCCTGGCTGGAGTGCAAAATTGTAGACGTAACCACTGATTTACAGTATCCTGTTCTCAGTTGGTAAAAAGAAATATCTGCAAAGTTTCTGTATTGATGACATTTACAAAGAGGACAACACCACCCATTAACACCGAACAATCTGAACGAACACAGTAATTCGTTTTAGTTCGTAGGTACAAAGTGTAAAAGAGAAACTGACATTCTGATGGATTTAAACTGCAATGAGAAATCGTGTTTGACTTTTCATGTAAGCAACTGGAACCCTGTGTTTACAATCGTAACAAAAGATCCGCATTGGTATATGAATGATGATTTTGTTACCACATTCACGGGTACGACGTATTTTCGCGAAAGTACAATACCTACAGATCTGCATTACACGCATCAGCTGCTCTGTAGAGCGATTCAGTAAGTGTACAAATCATAAAAATGACGAAATTTAAGAACAGGATAAACCAAATAAATTAGTGCACCTTATAACCCTTAACATCCGTCAAAAGCAGCACTTAGACGTTGTTCCGAAGGTTGTACTTTAAACGACAGACATTTAAAATTCAAATACGTCAAATGGCGTGCAGACAGAACGTGTTCCGTTAGAACACTTGTCAGTTATCGTGTACCTCACAATACCTGTTTATGACGTTATTTATGTCCAAGAAAATATTTACAATGTGTATAGAGAAAGATACAGAATTGTTCCGATAACTAATTTAAATAAGTATAGAGTGCATTAACCCTTTAAAGACGAAGAGTATCTGTTTTATATAGGGACTCAGTGCGTACCGCGCTGTAAACACTCTCCACTTCGGTTATAAAAACCAATCTCTTAACCCTTTAAAGACGAAGCGTGTCTGTTTTATATAAGGACTCAGTGCGTACCGCGCTGTAAACACTCTCCACTTCGGTTGTAAAAACCAGTCTCTTAATGTTTTATAAGGCAAAAGTTGCTGTTTGTTCTGAGATCCGTACAAAACACACAAACGCAATGTGGGCACCACGTAGAATTTTATAATGTTAAACCTGGTGGTATGTAAAGTTACCGCTAGGCTTTAAAAGGTTAAGAGTGTCATGCAAATGGGAGACGGGTTACCCCTGGGATAGTCACCAATCACCCACAAGCTCTTGTTTTGGACGACTTGGAATGTGACGTAGTCTGAGTCACGTTTAGAACTCCAGACAGGAGTGGTGTAAGTGATAATGGATCGGCTGGGCAATTTATGTAGGGTTAATTTGGTTTCTGTGAAAGTGTGGTGTCTCGAGCGAGCAGAGGAAAGCTGTTACAAAGAACGCCTGTAGATTTGTTGGCGGCGGTGCATAAATGTTTGGTGTTTAGAGTCTAAAAGAAGGTCTAACTACTGTACGTCTGAGGCCCAGGGCACCAAGGAGTCATCGATTTGAACAGGATCTGGAAGAGGGGCGCGTCGCTTGGAGAACAGAATTGCTCCGGTTTTACGGGCGCTTCCGTTTATGAAGTATTTGAGTAGGGTGCCACCGCTTGGCTACGTCTGCGGGACATTGTATCCGGACGCCAGAACTGAGATAGCAGACCTGTGTTATCTGCGTATAATGTGCGGTCACAATATCTATACAGCATGTAACACGCGTGGAGCGGTAGTGCTGTTTGTTACAGCGTGGCTTGGCTTGGTGAAGGTCTACTGTCCGACTAAAGCAACTTTACCTTAACCTGTTAAAGCCTAGCGGTAACTTTACGTACCACAAGGTTTAACCTGTTAAAGCCTAGCGGTAACTTTACGTACCACAAGGTTTAACCTGTTAAAGCCTAGCGGTAACTTTACGTACCACCAGGTTTAACCTTTTAAAGCCTAGCGGTAACTTTACATACCACCAGGTTTAACCTTTTAAAGCCTAGCGGTAACTTTACATACCACCAGCTTTAACCTTTTAAAGCCTAGCGGTAACTTTAAATACCACCAGGTTTAATATTAAAAAATTCTACGTGGTGCCCACATTGCGTTTATGTGTTTTGTACGGATCTCAGAACAAACAGCAACTTTTGCCTTATAAAACATTAAGAGACCGGTTTTTATAACCGAAGTGGAGAGTGTTTACAGCGCGGTACGCACTGAGTACTTATATAAAACAGATACGCTTCGTCTTTAAAGGGTCAATCAGTGCTATTAGGTTCGTATTAACCCTACGCTAGAAGTTCAACCTCAACACTGGATGTAGGCTACTGTGAACCTTGTTAGTAACAGCAGTAATAACGATTAAAACTACTATAAGTCTGTGTACGTTTTGGACACCTTCGCAAAAAAAAAATTGCAGAAAGCGACTATTGTCTGCGTCGTGTTGGTCCGTCCGTCCGTCTATTCTCACGCAGCATTTTAGCTCCCAATGCAGAAATGTTCGTGAAATTTTATATTGGGAATTTCTACTAAAATATGTGGACCAGGTTCAAGTTTGATTAAAATCGGACGAAAATAACAGACACTTTATTTGTAGACCAAGCTACTTTTTAAGCAAACATCTCGCCATTTACGAGATATGTACATGAAATAGAGTTGAAGATCCGAGTATAATACGACGCCATGTAGCTGCGATTTTTATGCCAGATAGTTACAGCAAAAATACAGATACGATAATATTTAATATTTATTACTTTACATTTGCTTATAATCACGTATGTGGCGTCACACAGGTGCGATTCCTTGTGGTGAGTCGTAATATTCCAATTATTTACTTTTCGTATTATTACATCGCGTTTTTCTGCGGTTAATATTGTTATATCGCGTGCGATTTACATATTACGTCTTTGCTTCTTTCTTTCTTTCTTTCTTTCTTTCTTTCTTTGTCTTGACCTCTTTCTACCTTCTTCCATTGTAGGTGTAGAGGTTATTGTTGCACGTGATCACACTCAAGGACACAAACACACACAGTCCGTAGGACTCCTCTCGACGAGGGATCGGCCCATCGCAGAGACCTCTACCTGACAACACGCAACACTCACAACAGACAGACATCTATGTCCCGCAGGTCGACGCCTTAGACTGCGCGGCAGCCGGGATTGGCCTACGTATTACTGAAGGAAAATACAAACAAATCCCTCTTGATTACATTAGCCAAATAATATTTAGTGAGCGTTGCACATCATAAATATCCTACTTTTGCAATTTTCTGTAACCTCCTGCTTAGGTTTCACAGAATTCGGGGAACTTCTTAGATGGCTGGACGATCACTAGGTCCTAAGAAAGGGCTCTGCTATATGCAGTTAGTGGCGACCTTGTTGATGGAAGTGTTTGTTATGTTCAAGAATATTTATTAAACATTTTTATATGTCGTCTCTTCTACATTTACCAATCGAAATATGTACGTATCATCAAATACAAAACCCTAATGTAGGGCCTATTGCTCGACAAACCCAATAATCTTGTAATGATCTATACGTTTCCCATTTGGATCTAAAAATCTCCACCGATATCTTGTGTTATTCATACAACTAATGGGTACTCAAACTCACCAAGTTTGATTATTTTAAAAACAGTTCACCGTATCTCAGTATACAAGACAATCTTGAACAGAAATTGTATTCTTTGTCACTATGAGAACAGTTCTTTTGTTGTGTGGCGTGAGTCAACCTCGTATCTAAAAACAGTTCAGGTTTATTTATTTGGGTCTTCTCTGTCCCATTTTCAAAAGTTTAGGAAAGCTTCAAAATATTTCGAATACGAGACATTAGTGACGACCTACTGTTATGTAAAAGTAAAATAAAGAATTCAATTTAACTACCCACTTACGATGTATTTTACTCAAGAAGCAATGTGAAGAACCCTTGTCTAACAGTGAGACGAACAATAAAGAATGTAACAAAGAACAACATACTACATTCAGAGGACGCAGAACAATGTGAGAACTGAAGCTCTTAAGGCGAGATTATAGGGACTGCTGTCTTCTGCAATGGGACAACGTGTAGTCTGGTAGCAAACAATGCCTGTAAATGAAACTGATCTTCTAAATTATAGGCCTGCTTCGACAATTTTATATAAGTGTACAGTTGAGCATTAACACATTTGGAGTAACTTTACGTCAAGAAGGTTAGTATCAGCTTTAACCTTTTAAAGCCTAGCGGTAACTTTACGTACCAGCAGGTTTTAACATTAAAAAATTCTACGTGGTGCCCACATTGCGTTTATGTGTTTTGTACGGATCTCAGAACAAACAGCGACTTTTGCCTTATAAAACATTAACAGATTGGTTTTTATAACCGAAGTGTAGAGTGTTTACAGCGCGGTACGCTCTGAGTCCTTATATAAAACAGATACGCTTCGTCTTTAAAGGGTTAAGTCATCCGTTTTTTCCTGTAACTTCAGGCGCATTAACGAAAAGTAGCTTCTACCAGCTTTGTCTTCACTGCCGCAGGTGCTGGAGACCCTTAGTACGTGGAATTTATCATTTACCATGAGTTACTATTTAGTATAGAATTCAGTTCCAACATCACTAGCAAAAACACTGCAAGTCCTGCGCTCAGAAATTTGTATGTAGGCCTACATGTACAAACGTGTACTGCCATCTGCAGGGAACTAATGGAACTACGGATACTCTGACACTGGTACAGAACAAATATTTTGCGTACAAATGTTTGTTTAAAGACAAATGTTATTTGGAGCACACAACGAATGTAGTTTAGGGCCGGGTCTCCTCAATATCAAGGCTTCACGTTCATGTAGTTCTCGCAAGTAAGCATCTTCCATGCAAGTCCAGCTTTATTGCGTTTTGACGAGAATATGAAAGCCACTGTTCAAACTGGCCAGAGATGTGCAGGTGTTTTATGTCGCTCTTCTCAAAATCTTCTCATGTCACACACATGACGTTCACACATTTTAATTACTGTGGTATTAAATTCTCTTCCGAGACGGTTTCTTTCATCTCAAAACTGCATTCTTTAGGTCGTGGGCGGTATTTTGTGCAAGTATCATATAACAAACATTATTTTGATATCATTTAGTACCGAAATGGATACCATAGTAGAACGCGGGAGGATACTGAATTAAAAAAATATTTTATATTTATCAGTGGAAACCTTTTTATGATTTTAATAACATAACAGGAGGGCACGTTCTCTGAGACAAGTTTCATAATCTTTTTTTCGTGACAAAATATGCAGGTACCCAAAGAAACCCAAAAATGCAGTACAATGTGCGGTTTCTTTGTCAGTGTCAGAGCTCGGCATCACATCTGTACCCACAGTACTCCTTTGAACCAAACCATAAAATACAAAATGGCATACGTTATACGTAAGCTTACTTGGTCCAAAACTTGGATCCAGTTGTTTAACTTTCTTGTTAAAAACGACACAATTTTTTGTTTTATTGCGTGGCTCGTGCGCCATAAATTACGAGAAAATTTACTTGCACAGGAATATAGGCCGTGACGTTTTATGCTGTGTAAGTGGATCAAAAATCATATAAGTAGCAGGCAGACAGTACACATGCCGTGAAAAAATAAAAATATCAGAAACAGTGACCTAATTGCAAGCAGGCGAGCCAGCGTGCACACCAAATTTAAAGTTCGTCCTTTAAAGGCGAAGCGTATCTGTTTTATATAAGGACTCAGTGCGTACCGCGCTGTAAACACTCTCCACTTCGGTTATAAAAACCAATCTCTTAACCCTTTAAAGACGAAGCGTATCTGTTTTATATAAGGACTCAGTGCGTACCGCGCTGTAAACACTCTCCACTTCGGTTATAAAAACCAATCTCTTAACCCTTTAAAGACGAAGCGTATCTGTTTTATATATGGACTCAGTGCGTACCGCGCTGTAAACACTCTCCACTTCGGTTATAAAAACCGATCTCTTAATGTTTTATAAGGCAAAAGTTGCTGTTTGTTCTGAGATCCGTACAAAACACATAAACGCAATGTGGGCACCACGTAGAATTTTTTAATGTTAAACCTGGTTGTACGTAAAGTTACCGCTAGGCTTTAAAAGGTTAAAATCCTGCAAATTACTATCTACATCTTGCACAGTATTTTCAGGACCACAAAATGTTATTTAAGTTAGGAATTTAAGATTATATTTCGCAATGCCGAGTTAAGTGAGAAATGCTGAGATATTATTTTATTTTTTATCTTAATCATTCCGTGCACTGTAGAAAATCCAATCACAATCGGCCTTCAAAAAAATGCACTGTATTGTTCCCAGATATTCTATATTACAATATTATTGCATCGAAACACGTTGGAGTTTTCAACGAGATACTGCAATATAAAATCGTCATCATCATATCATATCAGCAGCACTACAGCCCTCGGTGGGCTTTGCGTTCCTTCACAACTCTCCTCCAGCCTGCTCCGTCCTCTACCCTTCGTCTCCAGCGTCTGACCCCCGTCACCACATTGTCCAACCATCTTGTACGTGGTTGTCCGTTCCTTCTTCTGGAGAATATGTATGTTTCGTAACAGTTTATCTTTTATGGAGTGGGGTTGTTAGCCCCACCCCCAACCTGGAGGACCAGGGTATCTCTTATTGTCTGGGTCATCACCTTTGACCTGCCTGGCATGGCAGACCCTACCAGTAGCTACGCTACCGTGTAATATAAAATATCTGGGAACAATATAGTGCATTTTTTCGACCGCGTGTTGTGTAATTATTTTATTCTTGTGAGACTTCGCGGACGCACTTTGTGCTGTGGAAGTTACGGCCTTCCGGCATGCTACGGAATGTCGGCTGGTGAATACCGCATTTAACATTTTAAAGTCTAGCGGTAACTTTACATACCACCAGGTTTAACATTAAAAAATTCTACGTGGTGCCCACATTGCGTTTATGTGTTTTGTACGGATCTCAGAACAAACAGCAACTTTTGCCTTACAAAACATTAAGAGACTGGTTGTTACAACCGAAGTGGAGAGTGTTTACAGCGCGGTACGCACTGAGTCCTTATATAAAACAGATACGCTTCGTCTTTAAAGGGTTAACCAAGTGTAAGACTTCATACTGCATCATCTGAAAAATGCGGTAGGGGGCGGAGTATCCTTATACCTTTGCACAGATTTAAACATGTTCCGTACAGGCATATTCCTGAAAACTGAAGATCGTAATATAAGGGGATGGTCTTCTAGATGGAGAATCATCTTCTATTCGGTAAGTACGGTCGCTACTACGGGTAAGCCGGGGTAAAGATTTACAGTGTACACGACGTTAACATCCCAGAAAAACTGAACCTTCAATTTATTACTTGGTCTAGGATTTTCCGGCCCTGAAATATTTATCCGAGGCTTAAGACTTTCTGGAAGTTGGATGGGGTAGAAATAAATTATGATGTTATTCGCCACAAACAGCGGCGTGTTTCTTTATAAAGCCAAAGAGGCGAACCGTGAGACAAGCATTTTCAAAGATCACTACAATTACTCCTAGACATGTAGTTATTGTCACTGTAGTTCTACTCACACTGCTATTTGTATCATGTAAAACACGTTAATTACAAAATGCGTAGCTCATTACATTCCGAACATTCTGAAAAGTTCATATGTGCTCTGAATGCAGATATATATATATATATATATGTATAAGTAAAAAAGACAAACAGCCAAACGAATAACTATTTATTAATAAGTTAGAAAGTTAAAAAGTTAAAACGAGCGACTAGTTTCGGCATGGTACGCCATCCTCAGGCTCGATTTTCAAGAACTCACAAAAACTCTACATTGACTAATATAAAATAGTGATGGCCTTCGCTTTAAAAAATTGTTAGACTTTGTTTATATGATACATATTGAGTTGACTGTTAGGGTGAGTTCTTAAGGAGTAAATCTGGCGTAGTTGATTATCTTCAGTGGTTGTGTAGTGCATAAATATTCTGAGAAGAATGCCTGGGTTGATATTCAGTTTTTTGTCGATTGGTGGTTTCTTTAGTACTCCATGTTTATCTCGTGTATCTTCACAGCTGAAAGATATTAAGTAAGCAGTAGTGTTTGGCTGTTTCATTGTCTTTTTACTTATACATACATTAAGTACAGCCAACTGGGACAATGAATGTCAAAAAAGATATATATATATATATATATATATATATACATACAACACTTGAATGATGCTCGGCCTTGAATTTCAACTGCTGCCAGGACGAAGAATGATTTCAAATTTATGGCACCTAAAATGAATTTAACACCGTACAGTGCACCGAACCCAACGGTATGTGCAGAATTAACCCTTTCAAGACGAAGCGTATCTGTTTTACATAAGGACTCAGTGCGTACCGCGCTGTAAACACTATACTTCGGTTATAAAAACCAGTCTCTTAATGTTTTATAAGGCAAAAGTTGCTGTTTGTTCTGAGATCCGTACAAAACACATAAACGCAATGTGGGCACCACGTAGAATTTTTTAATGTTAAACCTGGCGGTACGTAAAGTTACCGCTAGGCTTTAAAAGGGTAAAGGCCCGTACAGTGCAGTGAGGCTGGTGTTCAACGGTTAATTGAGTCTAAAAATAAAGTAAAATTCACAACTTGATTATGGAAACGAATCTCTGAAGTGACATAAAAGTTTTAGTCCCTCTCTCTACGTAGGATCATGGCACAGACGTTTCGGTTGTATAAACTGGCTTCCAGGTTACAACTTGCGGGACCCTGGCCACTTACACACAAACTCTGGACCAGACAGTCGTTTAGCAGACAATGGCGTCCAGATGTACGTGACGTATACGCCTCTGGAGGTCACTGTACGCTTATTTACACAAAGTCTGAATCTTCAAGTATAAAAACACGGCATAATGGTGTTTAGAAATTAAAGCAACGCAAACAAATCAACAAATTACGGTACAAAAAAATTAAAAATGGCATTGGATGATTTGCTCAGTACACATGACCAAGCGAATAGTATCATATACTTGTAACATGTTTGGATTATTGACCGAAATTAAAGTTTCCCTGCAAGTTCACAATTCATCCATCGTAGATTTGTATGAAATAACTTTACGTTCTGAAACGCAGACAGAAAAAACCTTGCATCTTATGATGGAGGCAGCTGGTTCCCTTGAAATGTTGGTACACTCCTACCAGAGTACACGGTGTCACATGCTACACGACAGCAATCTTGACAGTCACCGACTTGAGAACATAAAACCTTAGGGTACATAACTTTCGTACTTCACAACCCGAAAAATTGACTTGGCCTCTGGGGGTTCTAACTAACTAACTAACTAACTCCATGGAGCAGAGGCCTTCTTGAGAAGCTAACAGTTTCTGAGCTAGTCAAGAAATTAACTGCATTTTATGGAACCCAGAGGTTCATTACCGCATTCACAAGAGCCCGCCGCCTGTCCCTATCCTGAGCAAGCTCAATCCAGTCCATGCCCCATCCCACCTCTTGAAGATCCATTTTAATATTATCCTCCCATCTACGCCTGAATCTCCCAAGTGGTCGCCTTCCCTCAGGTCTCCCCACCAAAATCCTGTATGCACCTCTCCTCTGGGGGGTCTACTGGTTCCTAAAGGCGGACTCCCTCCATGGCATTAGTTGGCTAAGTAAGCGACTGGCCCTTGGTTTATATAATATTTAACCCAACAAATTGCACAACCAATAACAAATACTCATTTGTTATTTAGATATCCCTCCTACATGTTTCGGCCTCTACAAGGCCATCATCGGGTGGTTGTGTACAACCTCCCCGATGATGATGCTGGATTTCATACTACATGTTCAGTCAACTGCGTGGAATATGGATTGCATTAAACTTGTAAATCATCCTTAGTTATTTAATGAATTTGTCTCGAATGCAAATATTATATGTGGGTAAATTCGACTAAAAATCATCATGAATAACGTGTAATTAATATGAATAAGTCGGACGAGTGCAAAATGTCATCCGTAATTTCGCTTGAGGAAATAAAATAACGACCAAGAAGTTATCCACTCGAAATTTGAACCGTGTGTTTCCTACAGCATCACAGCTACATCAGACGTTTTACTGTTGCATTAACCCTTTAAAGACGAAGCGTATCTGTTTTATATAAGGACTCAGTGCGTACCGCGTTGTAAACACTCTCCACTTCGGTTATAAGAACCAATCTGTTAATGTTTTATAAGGCAAAAGTTGCTGTTTGTTCTGAGATCCGTACAAAACACATAAACGCAACGTGGGAACCACGTAGAATTTTTTAATGTTAAACCGGGTGGTATGGAAAGTTACCACTAGGCTTTAAAAGGTTAATGGGAATTTTATTAAGGCGAGTGTTGAATAGTATGACTTTAGTACCGTACCACGATGAATCGGCCATCTCTAGAGTTGCTCCAAGTAACAGCGTTTCCTGTTCTGTATCCCCCAGGACGACATTTCAACATAATGAGACTCGCGAGAAGAAAATGGCGTGATAAGAGGCACGGATAACGTAGTGAACCAGATGATGACTCCCGGGACCTCCACCATGCTGCGTGCACGTCGCCGCGATGTGAACGTCAAGCCGAACAGGCGGCTGGACCGCAAGTCGTCACGCGGCATGCTCTATGAGAACGAGGAACTGCGACTCCGCACAATCAACATTAACGCTGAGGTGGAACGAGGTAACTATGGAGCACAGGTAAACAAGTGGGCAGGACAAATAACCCTTTGCAGGCTGAGGTGGTATGATATACAGAGTGTTCTTTTCGGGGAGTAAAATATATGAGGTGTGCAACTGACCACTCGTCTGACTTTAAGAATGAGTGGAGCTATCCATCCATTCCTGTATACCACCTTCCTGATTTCGTGCTTAATTCAGTGTAGGAAACTTTGATTCCATTACTATATTATACAGAGTGGCGCAACAGCCACTCCACACTTGATGTTAGTAACGATAATTTCGTCTGATAATAACACAAGAAGAAGATAGTATGTACAAGCCTGTCGGACAGGCTGAGACACTGTGTCAGTGTAGAAGTAGGTAATAAATGTGTGTCAGTAGGGTTTAATTAACTTGTTGGCTCGAGTGTCAAATGACTTTTGTGACACCCTGTTTATTCAATCACTAGTACCAGTGTTCAAAAAATTCCCTTTTATTATATAACCTGCCGATCCCAGTGGCCGTGCGGTCTAAGGCGTAGCTCTGCGGCCGAGCGCTTGCTGGGATGGTGGGTTCGAATCCCACCGGGGCATGGACCTTTGTCTCTTGTACAGTGTTTGTGTTGTCAGGTAGAGGTCTCTGCGACGGGTCGATCCCTCGTCCAGAGGAGTCCTACCGACTGTGGTGTGTGTTTGAGTGTGATCAAGTGAAAATATAAACCCTCTACACATACTGTGAACAAGTAGGTAGAAGACGGAAGGAC
The DNA here is from genome assembly GCA_013340265.1 of Coptotermes formosanus. Classification (NCBI taxonomy): domain Eukaryota; kingdom Metazoa; phylum Arthropoda; class Insecta; order Blattodea; family Rhinotermitidae; genus Coptotermes; species Coptotermes formosanus. The sequence continues at coordinate 258,057 of BLKM01000555.1, read as the reverse complement.
TACGAAACGAATTATATAACCTGGAAATCACCATGCAGGATGATACATACAATAAGTAGCCCTTTAAAGACGAAGCGTATCTGTTTTATATAAGGACTCAGTGCGTTCCGCGCTGTAAACACTCTCCACTTCGGTTACAATAACCAATCTCTTAATGTGTTATAAGGCAAAAGTTGCTGTTTGTTCTGAGATCCGTACAAAACACATAAACGCAATGTGGGCACCACGTAGAATTTTTTAATGTTAAACCTGGTAGTACGTAACGTTACCGCTAGGCTTTAAAAGGTTGAAGCTCGGTAATACGAAACTAAAATGAGATAGGGTTACGTACTGAGGAAACTAGTTCTGTCATGCATGAGCTTCGCTATCACAGATATGTGGAAGTAGGCCTGTAGGCCTGCAGGCCTACTTCATTTCACATTAAAAGGTACGCGGGTTTGGAGGTATGGCTCCACGCATTTTAACTTTGGGGTTACATGAAGGTAAATGGTCAGCTTCACACCCCGGACACTTAGTCTTTATTCCGGGAAAGGGGCCCGGTACGCACTGTACAGGAGGCTGGGTGGGTATCAGGTAAGTTCCGGACGCTGTGGAGATGAGAAAAATATATTACCTCTGTCAGGAATCGAACTCCAATTCCTCGGTCGTCCAGCCCACAGTACAGTCACTACACCGACAGAGATATCGTGGCTCTTTATTTCCAAACCATATTTCTCAAAGTACTGACACTAGACGCAACATGTAAATTGAACTTTACCGATAAAATACTGATATTTATTCACTGTTTTAAATGTTCAAAGTGTCGTCCTTCTACATACAGCTAAAGCAATGCCATTACAGGCCTGGACAGGCCCTTGGGCTCCAGGAGTTTGAGGCTCGCAGATTTTGAGACAGTCGACATATAGAGGTGGAAAGGTTGTCAGCCGCAGGCACCGGCCACCTTTATCCCTCATTAAGTATTCTGTTAGAGGATGAGCCAACCCCAGGGCCATAATGCGGCCGGAAGGATTAATTTAATGAAAAATCCCAATAACCCCATTAGGAATCGAACCCGCGACATGCCGGCTTGTAAAGCCACCGCTTCCCCCTCCCCCCTTCCTTTTACATATATTTTTAAACCTTTCCGGCACGCTTACGCACAGTGTTTCATAAAGTTACTGTGGGTACGGACTTTCTCTTGTTCAACATCGACAGTCAGGTGGCTTTTGCACCACTCTGTATATTCTTTTGCACGGTACATCTATCCCCTCCCAATTTACTTCCACCTTTCCTACATATTTAGCCCACTCCCTCCTCACTAATCACTTCACTGTCTACATGAGTCTAATCCATTTACCCCGAAGATGAAGGTAGCACGTTCCTCTGAAACGTCGGTATCAATTTATGATCCTACACCTTATCAAAACTCAGAAATATACAAAATGAACAACACCCGCCATGTGAATGTCTCAAACCTATATTTGTTGAATATGAACACAACATCAGCATGTACACACGGCTTCAAGCTGTAAAAGAGGTGCCTTTTTAAAAATATGTAATAGGCAATGTGCTGCTTTAATACGGTACAGGGGAGAACTTAATTTATTAAGACAGCTGGAACACCACATGAAATAACAAACAAATCTTCAGCAGAAGAACATTAAATCTGTATTAAACCGAAGAACAGAATTCAAGGCCGTCATTGTTTACTTATGCGGTTATGAGCCATATTCTCGCAGTGTTATGTTTATCAGCTTTAGACTCATGTTCTAGGCATGCAAAAGCTCTACAATGTAAAATCTTGCACACACGTAATTGAGAATTGTTTGTATCTTGCCATCGTAATAGTAACTTCCTTGTAGATGTAAATTTATAAGTTTTTCAAAGACCTTTCTCCACAAAAAAAAAAACCTCACATGCATTTCCCCTACTTCCCACATGCGCGCCACGTGCACCAACCCATACCACTCTCGTTAGGAGCAAGAAAACAGTGTAATAAATAGACAGGTTTTAAGTAGACGAAATAAAATATTTTGGAGTTAAAAGTAGCAAACATTTTTGTCATTTACTCAGGTCTTAATTTCATCATAAATGTCACTGCAATGTGTCACTGTCCCACGGAAGCAAACTCCTGTTTTGGTGCTTCAAAAGTGCACGATTTTATTGCACTTCGATTAATTTATTTCTGTAGGGAAGCAGTTATGTATACAGTTAATTCTTTAAAGCCTAGTTTTTACTTTGTATACCACCAGGTTTTTTACATAAAAGAATTATACGTTCCGCCCACACAGTGTGTTTACGACTTCTGTATGTATCCCTGGACAAATAGTGACTTATTCCCTAAACATCATCAATTGATTGATTTTTGTAACAGAGATGGAGGGTGTTTACTGCGCGGTACCACCTGGGTCTTTATAATTCAGGTTAATCCTAGTCCCTAAAGAGTTCATCAGCTTCTTTAACCCTTTAAAGACGAAGCGTATCTGTTTTATATAAGGACTCAGTGCGTACCGCGCTGTAAACACGCTCCACTTCGGTTATAAAAACCAGTCCCTTAATGTTTTATAAGGCAAAAGTTGCTGTTTGTTCTGAGATCCGTACAAAACACATAAACGCAATGTGGGCACCACGTAGAATTTTTTAATGTTAAACCTGGTGGTACGTAAAGTTACCGCTAGGCTTTAAAAGGTTAACATACATGTAGATGTCTTGTACAGCCGTATAGGTTTACATTCTAGGATCGGAGTACGGTTTCAAAATGACGATAGGTCCTGTCAAATTCGTACAGAGACTGAATATGTACAGAATACTAAGTAATTTTTACTGTGCACCTCTGTTCAGGCCAAAACGATATTAAGAAACTGCGCAGAGAAAATGAACAGCTGCGACGTGAAATCTGGGGGCTGCGAGAGGAATACGACCGTTTGGAAGGACTGCTAGGCAAGGCGAAGCGTCATGGTCAACTTGGGAACAACAGCCAGGACGACGACTCTGATGAGGTGAGTCCCGCAGAGAAACGGTCCCGTCGATTTGACGACGCTGTACCAACTGGCAGGGAGTTACTTACTATAAAGTTATTTAATTATGCTGTACAAAGTATGAGTCATTTTAGAATACTTCTGTCTTGCTCGTTTACATAATATCATAACCTTCAACATATTCTGACATATATATACATATAAAGCTTCACAATTTAATGTCAGCCATTAATGTACATTAACAATACAGACAATGTACTATTACGTGACCTTATGGCGCGTTCGCGTAAGCACTGTTGCAATGGAAACGCAAAAATGCGTTGTTTTTACATTCTTGGGCTACATGTCACTTTATGGCGATTTCATGCCGCCAGCAACAGTAAATGTACACTTAGGTCTTCAGGTAAGGTGTTCGATATTTTTGTCCGGTTTTTAAATAAATCTGGACTTCCGAGACAGATTTTCTTACAAGGACCAATACCAAATTTAACGGAAATCCGTCCGGTGGAAGCCGCGCAAATTTAACGGAAATCCGTCCAATGGAAGCCGCGCAAATTTAACGGAAATCCGTCCAGTGGAAGCCGCGCTGATACATGAAGACACATCGGCAGACGGACATGACAAGGCTAATAGGCACTTTTCGCGACCATGGGAACGTGCGTAAAAACTGTGCAAGAATATCACAGGACGGGGAGATTTAGAATGCAAACTCAGCATTAAAGACACGCAATACTAAGCAGAGGTTTATCTGAAATTAAACCGTTCGAAATGTCAGTGCAATATATAGACTGCGTTAACAATGGGTCAGCAACTAATAAACATTTGAACCAACAATAAATGCTGAGTACGGACACAGCTGTTACCAGCATGTTCCACTCATGGTTGTGGTACGCCCTGCTAAACTTCTGTCGCACTTGTCTATTTTCGAGGTTTATTTTATGACTCTGTATGTCAGATCGTAAAGCGTGGAAGGTAAAATAACTGCTGGACGGATAAACTGGAGGTCTGGAAAGCAGCGACCGTAGACTAAACGAGGTACTGTCACGGAAGACTCCTGCAGGGACTGAGGTAAATCAAGAAAACGTGCCAAGACAGGCACCACCCCGCCCAAAATTCAAACCGAACACCCCCCCCCCCCCCCGGCGCAACGTGCTCTATTTACCATTTCGGCTACTACATGCTCTGGGGATGGACCATACCTGTTTACCTCACTTTCCGCTTGTCTTGAAATTTCCCTGCGTCTGTTACTCCCCTACTCTAAAAACATTACACGTATCAGTGAAAGACATCAGCAGTATGTCCGCTTGGATTTCTGACAACCAAACGCATGCCAGCCACTTCAGTTAATATGCAGTAGAACCCGTTTATAATGACATCGGTTTATCCGACACCTCGCCTATACTGTCAGATTTTCTGTGGTACCAATTAATTCATCACTGTTAACCGTAACATTATACTCCTCGGTTAAAACGACACAGAATATTCAGTCCCTTTCATGACGTTATAACAGGGTTTGAATGTATACAGTATTAACATTATCATGTATAGCATAAGAGGTGCTGGCAACAGGAATCAGAACACAGAGAATGTACACAACTGACCCATGCAACTTACCAGCAAGAGGCATAAACCCTGCTTTATGACTGATTACGACAATACAAACGTTCTAATTTGTTAATAAAATCGAATCTCCATTCATCATCATTTGATTTTCGGTTACATGGCACTGTTACTCAAAAATTCAAAAGAATGATGTCTATGTTGTCCGAAATAACAGAATTCTGTTAAAGCATCTGTACACGTCGTTTTAAATAATGAACTCCACAATCGATACTACTTTTAAAACACAATACAGGCCCTGTTACGTGCTCTGTCCCTGCCAGGACTACGTGCCAAGTGATGTTACAGGCACGAAGTGATGCTATGCAAGTGACAAAGAATACCCGCTTCAACGTACCATTAAGCATGGCCACAGGTGGAACTGTATAAAATCAAAATTTGTTTAGAAATCCGAACACATTTGTGCTTATACTGACGATATGGTTTTGGTAACTAGAAGTACTATCTTCACTGGAAACTGAAGGCAGAAAAATGAAAACAAAGTACACTGAAATGTCACTTACACAAGGAAAACGATCCCTCGAGGATATCATAACAGATGATTTTAAATTTAGAGGAGCTGACAACTTCGCCACTTGGGATCACTTCTAGATAATGGAAATAGAATGTGGACAGACATTTATTCTAAAATTACGACAGCAAACGGGGTACACTCAGCAAATAATAAAGTTTTCAGGTCTAAAACTGCTGTCCCGAAATGGACAATGATCTCGGAAGTAATGAACGCTCTTAGAATATTCGAAAAGACACTGTAAAAACTTTATGGCTCCATCAAATAAGAAGAAATCTGGCGAGCAGGAACAAATACAGAGATACTGGACATGTGACACTGTGGTATTGTAAAATTTATGAAATCGCTGACATCAAGATGGTATGGACATACTAAAAGAATGAATAACGAAAGAATGTCAAAACAATTACTGACTGCCAGAATGGAAGAAAAAACGAAAAGAGGAAGACCACGGAAAAGAAGAACTGATGGGGTTGAAGAGGATTTGAAGAGAATGGCAATAAGAAATTGGTATACACTGGCCAGAAACCAGAAGGAAGGGAGGAGGACCATACTGGAAGCCAAAGTCCACAGAGGGCTGCGGACCTTCAGGCGGAGGAGGAGCAGGCGGATGAAAAGAAGAATAAGAAAACATTGGCTTTTCTTCTTCTTCTTCTTCTTCTTCTTCTTCTTCTTCTTCTTCTTCTTCTTCTGGCGTTACAGCCCTTGGTGGACCTTAGCCTCTTTCAAAATTGTCCTCCACTGCTCCCGGTCCTGTGCCTTAACGCCTCCAATTCTGTACGCCCATCTCCCTTAGGTCTGTTTCAACCGACTCCAGCCACCTTGCCCTGGGTTTTCCGACACGTCGAGTGCCCTCTGGTTTGTATAATGTTAACTTTCTGCAAGGGTCCAGCTGTTGCATTCTGAAGAGGTGTCCCAGCCACCCCAGTCTTCCTATTTCGATCACTCTGACTGTCCGGTACACTGTACAGCTTATGAAGCTCGTTATTGTATCTTATCCTGCAGATACCGCCCTCATTAACTGGGCCATAGATTCTTCTCAAAATTCTTCTTTCGAAGATTCGGAGAAGATTTTCATCCTTCTTTAAGAGGGGCCAACATTCACTTCCATACATTAGTATGGGTCTTATCAGAGTTTTATACAACATACATTTTGTCTGCATTGGCTTGTTTTATCATGTAAAATAAAATATGGGCCCACACAAATGCAGCCACATAACCATTTATAGCTATTACACGTTTAATAACACCCCGCCTTCTTAGAATGGGTACAGGCTCTTTCCAGGGGGTGAAACGGCCGGGACGTAGCGCAATCGATACATGAAGGTGGTAAGGTTGTCAGCCCTACGCGCCGGCCGCCTTTACCCCCAGGAAATATTCCTGATACTCATTTCTCTTAGAGCCAAGTTTAAGCACGGATACAGCTACACTGCTACTAACCTCCTGTGCCTTCATTGGCACAAAACGGGGCTAAAATTATGGTCTACCTTTACCTTTAACTTCATATGATTAATAATAAACAGTTTATTACATACTACTGTACGGTAGAAGATTTTATCACAACATAAAACAATGGACTGCATAAGTGCAAATCAGCACTTATAAAAATTACGTGCTGAGTAATAAACACTGCATGAAGAGCAAGTGTATCCAAGTGATGTTACAGCCGAAACTTGCCGGTTCAGAACAATACATCGGTACGGACACAGTATTACAGTCCACATTACCAGGGCTGCACGTGTATATTACACAACAAAGATTATACCACAGCGTTGAGATGCAGCCCGACCCACGGCGAATTTGACTGCAAAAAGCAGCTGAACATAAAACTGACTTCAGAACTCAACAGAAAGGTACAAGTCAGCCCGTAACATGCCACTGGATGCACAGAGGTGTACAGCTGTACCAGTTTTCAACATCGGCACTTGGTAGATGTGAGTGGTCAACTACACGCCCCGGCCGCTTTACCCCCAGGAAAGAGCCCCGGTACTCATTGTACAGAAAGCTGGGTGGGCCTCATGGATGATCCGGACGGATGTTGAGAAGAGAAAATTCCTTGCATATCTCGGGGCTTGAACCCTGAACCGTCTAACCCATAGCGAGTCGCTGTAAGAGCTATCCCGGCCCGCATTTAAGAAATAAAACACCAAGAATATTCGCTGGAAACATCTTAAAATCGGATGAACAACTCCTTTTCGAAAGCAATTCACAAAATAAATTTGTGTGGCAGTGACGCCCAGACACGAATTCGGATCGGGGGGGGGGGGTGATGCCTCTCTCGATTAGAATGTCGAATGCGACAACAGGTACCCTGAGTAGGAGTCTTCGTGGCTGCACTCCGTCTCTCCAGGCAAATTCCCAAAAGGTACCCCCGTTCAAAACTTTCCCACTTCAACTGTCCTACCATTCGCCATTCCACATTCTGAGATTCTGAGGACGTTGTCATAAAATAAATGACAGAAACAGGAAACCACTTCCTTCCCTCCAATAACGCTTACATAACAACATTTATCTGTAATTCCTACGAGAAGACACAAATATAATTCATTGACACATCTGCTGCTAGAGGTCAAGGGCACGCTGCCATTTCGGAATGACTTTTTTTTGGTATACTAAAATAGTGTGACAAAATATGCAATTTATAATAAGGCTGTTACACTAACTTAATTCCCATACAACTTATAGTAGAGAAAGAAAAAATTATAAGAAACACATATATACAAACTTAAATCCCACATCAGGGATCTAAACTACAAGATTAAGTTACAACATTCTGTGTTCACTTTCTACAAATTCAGGAAATGAGACACTATTTCCAATGTGACATTCTACAGACCTCTTCAGTAGTGTATGTCTTAAATGAACAGAGGGATTGCTTAGCTCATAAATATCAAGAACCCAACTACTAATACGCATTTTTATGATACAGAAAATTTAAACAACTACACCAACCTACTAGACTATTTAATTACACGTCTACAGTATTATCAGTGAAACCTACTCTGTTATTTCGCGCAGTTTTATGCCGCTAAATATTGTAACTGAACTGATCACAAGTGACAACGGTTAAATATTAATGCTTTGGTGCAGCATTCTGAACAGTCAAAAGAAGTGACGTGCCTTCGTCTAAAAGACTAAAAACTGAACAAATGCTACATATTCCAAATAAAAAATAAATTATATTTGCATATTATTAGTAGTTAACAATTACGGAATACGTGATACATATGTCTTTCGATATAAACCAAAATAAGTGTTCAAGCTTCCGTGACAGGTGTTGCTAAGTGACAATCGTCCGATTTATTATACCGCATATGGTGATTACCCAGAAAACTATCATGTGACTAAACCAAGAATTTCAACTGCCGCCTCCTAATACATAACTGCCACCTCATAACACATAAATGCCACCCCCTAACACATAAATGCCATCTCCTAACACATAAATGCCATCTCCTAACACATAACTGCCACCTTCTAACACATAAATGCCACCTCCTAACACACAACTGCCACCTCCTAACACACAACTGCCACGTTCTAGCACATAAATGCCACCTTCTGACACATAAATGCCACCCCCTAACACATAACTGTCACCTTCTAACACATAACTGCCACCTCCTAACGCACAACTGCCACCTTCTAACACATAAATGCCACCTCGTAACACGTAACTGCCACCTCCTAACACGTAACTGCCACCTCCTAACATGTAACTGCCACCTCCTAGCACGTAACTGCCACCTCCTAACATGTAACTGCCACCTCCTAGCACATAATTAGCGATTTCCTAACTGTAATAGTTTTATTACTTACTACGGCTTACGAATTCCCTGTGCTGCAGTAGGAAAGCTTATATTTTCAGGATTAAAAGGTTACTGAAACTCTTTAGAACAATGATTACACTAACACTAAATGACCGCACGAAAGAAGCTCGCCTTACGCAAATTATTGACTTCAATAACACGGTTTCGCAATGCGATGCATACGAACTACATCAAAGCTTAAGTTACTTTTAGACCCCCACACCTAACTCGCCTATCGAAATATGACGCCTGTATGATACCTGTATGCCCAATGGCTGGATCACACAGTGCTACGATGTTCTGGAGACAACATTTGTAGCCGTCTTTAAAGTACTCATAACCGCAGCTTCTCCGTCAGGCCTGTCACATACATCAAGTTCTTATCTCCAAACTACGACCATACTGAACCACTGTCTCAAGACTACATAACCACGCGTTCTATAACAGATACACACACAACGTCATCTCCGTACTTCTGAACTCACACACATTTTACCCCACAGCATACACTAAGTAGTGACACATGTCGTTTCTGCCTGTACCACAATGATGCATTGTCCAGTCATGATCAGACTTACAGTGTGCCTTTGGTGTGGCCAGATTAAAAATATATACAGGGTTACAAACCCCGAAATTTTCTTTCTACAGATTTTAAACCTTTAAGGCCCAATGGTTACTTTATGTGCCACCATGTTTAACGCTCAGAAATTCTACGTTCGGCCCACACAGTACATTTTTGTATTTTGTATGCCTCTCAGAAAAAACAGTGATTATTTCCCTATACAGCATTGACTGGTTTCTGTAACAAAGACGGGGGTGCGTTTACTGCGCGGTACGAAGTGTATCTTTAAATACAAGATTTCAAATGGTGCGCTCCGTAACTTTACCCTAGCGTTCTTTACTTTCAGAATAACTTACTGTTTCACGGTACACGCGTAAATGCAATTTCATTTACTACCGTAGGAAAAGTACAGCCTTCGCTCCGCCGATTTTCACGAAACTCATAAATGTTCAACAGCATTATGTGCCAATCCATTACACCAAATTTAATTAAAATCCGGAAATAAATGGGGAAGGTACGCATACAAATCCACGTATGATTTAAGTAAATTATGTCTTTCGCTGCGCCGACTTTTAAGAAAACTCAAAGTAACTCAGTAAAAGTTTGTAAATGTTTCTTGTCTCGAATTTTGCCCAAATTAGACAAACAGTCATTGAAAATACGGAGCACAATTTAATTTACACCCATAAGTAAAATATGACTTCTACCGAACCGATTTCTACGAATTTCATACTTGTTCAGCGTCATTTTATAAACACCGCGTGTACAGAATTTTACCTAAATCTGTCAATGAATGTATAAAGTACAGGTACGAATTCATTTTCGCCCTTACGTAAAGTCTGACTGCCACTGAACTGATTTTCACCAAACTGAAGTGGCGCAGAAAAGTTTGGTAAAGAACTCCTGTACTGAACTGCATCAAAATCCGAAGAGAGATTGTGTTGTTGATAGTCACAGACAGGCAGACAGACCGACAAAAATACTGACAGATGGACAGACAGAAACACGGATGTGCTGATGGACAGACGTGTCTCCACATGAGGCATAAATAGCGTTCTTTTACTTAGTAAAGAATACCCAATAATTCAGGTTAATTTTTGTATTTAAAGGGATAAGGAACTCTATAATAAAACTAAAAAGGAAATAAATTTAAAGCAGTCTCAGAGATTTCATATAGGCCTCCTGCTATTAATCTAAGTAAACACCAAGTAACAACCCAAATCACTCTATGCATATTCGTGATTAGTCATACAACCAAGAAAGTTCCTCCTTTTTGTACAACTCCAAGACACCTGTTCACAGTAACTCACTGTCTCTTTCCTTACCACATCAGTTAAATTCACTCCACACGCAAACCCAATTTCTATTACAAAAATTTTAATAATATCCCTCAATCTACATTCATTACACATGATTGTGTTATAGAGGTTTCAGGAAAGAATACCACAAAACCCTTAGAAGGGTTCTGCTTTGTGGTATTCTTTCCTGAAACCTCTATAACGTCAAGTAGGTTCTCACCTAGTCAGAAGTTCCCCGCGTTTTATGGTAGGCAAAGGTGTTCACACGAGCCCTGCACTTGTCCCTGTACTGAACCAAATGAATCAGTTCAACACATTTATACCCTCTTTCCTTAACCTTTTAAAGCCTAACGGTAACTTTACGTACCACCAGGTTTAACATTAGAAAATTCTACGTGGTGCCCACATTGCGTTTATGTGTTTTGTACGGATCTCAGAATAAACAGCAGCTTTTGCCTTATAAAATATTAAGAGACTGGTTTTTATAACCGAAGTGGAGAGTGTTTACAGCGCGGTACGCACTGAGTCCTTATATAAAACACGCTTCGTCTTTAAAGGGTTAAAGTCAACTTTGATAGCTCTCTTGAGGTTTGGAAACGAAATCGTTTTATGCAATTCTCATTTTTGACGTGTTCATATATATGAAAAGAAAGGGTCGTCACGCATGTCGACATGTTGAGTGCTACTAGCCGGGATTTGTCAAAGACAGAAGAACAAGGATATCTTACGTCTACACAATTCGCTTACAGTCTTGTATTCGAAAGGAAAATCACGGAAATATGAACGAGTCCTGCTGCCACAGAAAGAAGCTTGCTGAGTCGATAAATGGCTACAATAAATGTCAGACGATTAATACCATGTACTGATTACGATATGTTGAGTGGTAGCCAGATTTTTTGGCAGCGAAAACTTGTTTATAGTTTCCCCCATTTCAGCGCTTTCCGCTTGAGCACTGAATGATCTGAATAGTTCTGAATACAGACAAGACTTTTATACCACATCGTAACTTTATTTCGGGTTTACATCCTGGCGAGGGTTCCATTTTGCAACTCTGTGACCTCGGTACCAAAAACACCGAACGAACAGACGTGACAGGAGAATAAATCACACAAAATTCATAGTACAATAACATTAGTGTGATTTTGTAAACGTCTGAGACAATGTTTGATTCATCACGTCTACATTACAGTAGACTTTAAATTGTTTGAATTACATTTGACGTACATTGCGTTTCAGGAATTCGCTGTACGACGGTTTTCAGAACACTGTTTGCCAGTTTATTGACAGATTTGTTTATTACAGAATTCTACACAGTACACAATATGCTCTGACGAACACACTTGTGTCGAATATTCCTCCTACATGTTTCGTCCAGGTTGGGGTGTCATCGAGAAATTACTATTTACACTACGAAATATTTCCTCTAGCCAGCTGATCTATTACAGCGTATCGGTCGTCTCCAGTGGTCACAAACACTTTCCCATCCCTGATAACATGACCCTATCTGAGGGAGAAATTACCGCAAACCGTAAATGTGGACTGTGAGCTGACACGTCTAGTATTCATTAACCCTTGCCAGTCCAATGTGGAGTTACACTTGATAGCACATTCCATTTTACCAGGCCCACTGTCGAGGTATTTTCAACGCCGTTATTTTCCCCAAGATCCTGTCGTATAAGTGGCTCTTGTTTCGACTTTGAATATCAGAATTTTTTTGGAAAATTAATTTGGACTGATCTGCGCTCTTCTGAGCTATTACGCAGCGTCGAATGGTAATCCTTTACCGACGTTTAGGAACAACCTATCGGTACCATCTTCAAGGGTCAAGAAGTCTTCTTTGACTTCTTGACCCTTGAAGATGGGACCGATAGGTTGTCCCGAAACGTCGGTAAATGATTACCTCTTGATGCTGCGTAACACCCCAGAAGAGCGCAGATCTCATTAATATCGCGATGGAAGCCTGAAATCACGGATAATTTTGACAGGACTACTGAAATTGACAACAGTAACTAGGGCCGCAGAGAATGAAAGTTTCCGAAATGAGCAAATATGACACAGGAAGTCGAAAAAAATCATCACAGAGCCCTATATGTTGAAAATGGAGGCAGCAGGTTTCTCTAATTACTGGCAATGAGCTAATAAACCGTACGGCGTCACACTGCAGGACACAGCAGTATTCATATGTACCACTGTGAGAACTCCAAACGTTACGACAACCGTGCCACTCGTTTCGACAGAACTGTGCTTCACCTGGCAGCTGGGACCGCCCAAGACATGTGGGCGACCAGGACAGGCCATTAATTTGGCGCCCCGGCCAAGCGAATAATTTGGCGCCCTTTCAAACCGATATTCTTTAAACTTTTCGGCCTAGAACACGGCCGGAAAAAATTTTTGGGGGCACGTGCTCAAAATGAGGACACTTTTCGGAGAACTTCTCTTCCCGCGTGGAAAACTTAATTTACTGGCACCATATTTCTGTCTATTCCAATGATGTCGTAGCGCCGCTTATAGGTTGGCGACCCGGAAATCCGCCTGGATGACCCGTCCCCTTAACCCGGCCCTGGATGGCAGGAAAGAACAAAGAGTCGAAAGGATTTTAACCTTTTAAAGCCTAGCGGTAACTTTACATACCACCAGGTTTAACATTAAAAAATTCTACGTGGTGCCCACATTGCGTTTATGTGTTTTGTACGGATCTCAGAACAAACAGCAACTTTTGCCTTATAAAACATTAAGAGATTGGTTTTTATAACCGAAGTGGAGAGTGTTTACAGCGCGGTACGCACTGAGTCCCTATATAAAACAGATACACTTCGTCTTTAACCTTTTAAAGCCTAGCTGTAACTTTACACAGAACAGGTTTAACATTAAAAAATTCTACGTGGTGCCCACATTGCGTTTATGTGTTTTGTACGGATCTCAGAACAAACAGCAACTTTTGCCTTATAAAACATTAAGAGATTGGTTTTTATAACCGAAGTGGAGAGTGTTTACAGCGCGGTACGCACTGAGTCCTTATATAAAACAGATACACTTCGTCTTTAAAGGGTTAATGGGCTGTACTGCACTCACTTTACTTACGCATACAGAATTTCATACGCGCGCACACGCGCGCGCGCACACACACACACATGCACATGCACATGCTGGTTCGCTCTCTATACAATTTAGGAGGGCAGGCGCATACTATATTTCTAACTACAGTATGACACTTAAGGCTGTTACAGTGATAAGGGTTTATATTCTGGAATCCCGAATAGTAGTTCGTAGGCCATACTTTGTCAAAACCCAAAGGACCGCCGAATAACCTTGTACAACTACTGCCACACTAGACATGAGTTGCTCACTCACAGCAATGAAAATTATAATTTATAATCTTCTGGGATGTGACGCCGTGTAATCTGGAAAATGGGTGCAGATGTTTCGGCGCTACCTGCTGCCATCTCCTTCTCCACAGCTATTGCCTACATGACGTCATATTCCAGAAGACCGTGATGTTAGTGATACACTTAACAGAACAGCAATCATACTGGAGCGTGTGCCTACACGAGGCAGTCCAGCTGTCATACGCTGCACACAAATTTTTACTGGGATAAGTTGCAATTTGCCTTTCATCCTAAAATTTTCTAAACGTAACTTAGTATTGCACATTTCCGTACAACTGATAAACATAAATAAATTATTGCCAATAAATTGCACATAATTACACTACATGCACCTATCATCAAAATCTATATGTAATTTTACGTTACCTTTGATTTTATAATAGAAATTAAAATTAAATTTAACCTGAACCTCCAGAATTACCACTCGACTACACTCGAAAAGATTTTATTATTTCAAGATTTTTGAATGCACAACATTTAAACAGCAAATCCGTATAATAATAATAATAATAATAATAATAATAATAATAATTTCAATACAACTTTAACGTAAGTTTAACACTACCAACACTACACACTGGTGTTATAGTGGTATATTGGTACTGTGTATTTTATTTTACCATTTACAATTGACAAAGCTGTGTGCTGAAGCTGTATAGGTATATATCGTTTAGTATATATTAGTCTCCCTGAAGATGGTTATAAATAATAGCCGAAACATGTAGGAGCGGATCGCTATTCATGGGCAAGTGCAACTCGTTGGTAATAAACTCACAGGCGTAACTTTGCCGATGCAAGGGGGGCAAATGCCCCCTCAATATTTTGTCTAGCTAAGAATAGTTTTTGGCTGCTGCGCTTAAGAAGAGAAAATAAAGAATATGTAGAAATATTTTCAAAACGACTATTTGGGCGGTGTAAAGACAGAAAAAATATTAAAAAAAATGCTTTTCACGAGACGCAGAATAAATATATACGCGCTCGCGTTAAGGCAGGATTTGTGTAAATACTAACTATAGGGGTATTATTAAAAGGACTGACAAATTAACTACAGTGTAATTAGACGTTTATTGTTTTTCCCTGTTTTTCGTGCCACCTGATTTCAAAATATAGTCGAACCCGGTTATAACGACATCGGTTTAAGCGACACCTCGTATATAACGTTACATGTTCTGTGGTACAAATTAATCCCGCACTGTTAACCGCAACATTTCACTCCTCGGCTAGAACCACACTCGTTTATAACGACAGAAAATAGTTAGCCCCTTTCGTGACGTCATAACCGAGTTCGACTGTACTTTCTCGCCATAGCTCGTGCCCATTACAGAAGGAATTTCATCAGTGCTGGTCCTTCGGTTGTCCGGGATACACAGATCGATCGATTCTTTAGCCTCAACACGTTACAATCAATGACTGCCCGGACTGTACACTGCTGGCAACACATATCACTCCATATTTGAATACTTACGCCCCGTCGTAAAATTCTGCTCCCGCCTGCCATCACAGCGAACGTCCATTCTTGCGTAAATTTCAATATTGTATCTTATTCACGTGTCTACGTTCTTTAATTTTTAATTTTAATTAATTAAATATATTTTTCGTCACACTAATTTATACATCTTAGATTTGTAACTGCAATTCCCCTGTTTCTACAGATTTTCACACTACAACCGATTTTTGCGTATAAAATTCTCCGTCAATATATAATACATAGGCATCCATCTCCTTACTGCAAAGGGCCACACCTGTCACGGAGGGCAGGTTCGCGCGCCGCACGTGGAAAAATAACAATAAGTGATATATATATATACATACTTAACGGCCTGAATTATTGTGTATTGTTGTGTGTATTTCTGCTGGCGCAACAAACCGCAAAACATTTTAAAAGACAGCAGAATATCGAACTCCTTTCGATTGTTGGCCCCACTCCAGTTCTCGACAATTTCGGAACTCTGATGTGCAGCTGTAGTTCCCTCACTCTCACTACAGATGGCAGCGTTAGTGCAAGTGCACAAAACACAACCACGTAATACCAAAGCATATAGGTCTTTACCAAAAACATTTTTTTAAGTTTTCAAACACATATTACCAGACGCGAAAACTGAGTAAGGCATACAGCACGGCAATGCAAATCTCGTACTTTGGTATAGGGGCTGAATATAAATAGAAGTGTGTGAGGCACCTAACTCCCATTACACGCACAATGTGTCAGTGCGTGTACTGGTTAAGATAGCCTTCAGGTTTACTCTTATTTGAAGAGGTGGGGGGGGGGGCGGCATCCGGTTTTGCGGAAAAACTGATGTGTTAAATGAGCAACACTTTAGCAACAATACGGCTATCTATACGTATTTAAACAGTAATAATGTGTAAATTCTAAAAGGTTTAGACGATGGTGTATAATATTGTGTGGTGATGGGATTATGGACTTTATCCATCGTCCGAAGAGTAAAATATTAAAATATTAAAAATTAAAAAATTAAAATCACAACGTTTCGGAAGCTGGCTGTGCTTCCGTCCTCAGGTGAATGGAGGGGGAGAAGAAAAGAACACCTACTCTGCTGGGCCCGTTAGACAGAGCTAGCCTCCATCAGACATGGTGAGAAGGTGTTCTTCTCTTCTCCCCCTCCATTCACTTGAGGACGGAAGCACAGCCAGCTTCCGAAACGTTGTGATTTTAATTTTTTAATATTTTTAATTTTTAATAGTTTAATATTTTACTCTTCAGACGATCGATAAAGTCCATAAACCCATCACCACACAGTAATAATGTGTATATGTTTCGACCTAATGACGACTCCAAAACAACGTTTGAAACACACATTTTTACTTTTTAAATAGATACTTGTATACAGTGAAACCCGGCTATAACAACATCGCTTTATCACTCCTGGGGAAGGAAGGCATAAGCATCCTGCTGCTCTATGAAAGAAACAAGTTTCCAACTGCGAATTTGGAAACTTAAAGGAGGGGGCGGGGGGGGTGGGCACGGAGAGGGGCAGAGGGAGAAGAGAGCGAATCCCACCTATTGTTGCAACGTCCCGAGACAGAGAGGCGGAGACAGGAGTTCCTGAGGAGCAAACGGCAACACATCGACGAGGAAATTGCACTCCGAAAGATGCACACTGGCAGCAAGGCCAACGAATTGAGAAGCTTAGGTACCTTCGCCTACAAGACAAGATGTAAATGGGAAGACCGGGTGAAGAATGTAATATTGCGTTTGGGGAGAGGGGAAGAACTAGATAGTACGTAGGATCGATAGGCGATAAAATAACATGGATGAGACCAGAACCTGTGCAAACATGATAAATAGCGTATCTAATCTGCAGTCATTACTAATATAGAGGTTGTGTACTGGCAAAACTTGGTGTTATGAGGCACATCTAAAGGAACGCATCTGCATCTCAACTAAATAAATTACATTAAAACGACATCGGTTTATGTTACATCTATCCCTCCTATAGCGTCAGCTATTCTGTGGTACCAATTAATTCCAAACTGTTAACCTAACATTATACTCCTCGGTTATAACGACACTCGTTTATAACGACACAAAGTATTAAGTCCCTTCCATGACGTTATAACCGAGTTCAACCGTGTTGTTTTGACGCTAAACGAGGGCTGTTCATTTGACACCCCAGAGTAACCCTTTAAATACGAAGCGTATCTGTTTTATATAAGGACTCAGTGCGTACCGCGCTGTAAACACTCTCCACTTCGGTTATAAAAACCAATCTCTTAATGTTTTATAAGGCAAAAGTTGCTGTTTGTTCTGAGATCCGTACAAAACACATAAACGCAATGTGTGCACCACGCAGAATTTTTTAATGTTAAACCTGGTGGTACGTAAAGTTACCGCTAGGCTTTAAAAGGTTAATATTACTAATTTTAGGCGGTAACTCTGTGCGGAAAGGAGAGGTGGAATGGTAATAACGAGTAAGAAGCCGCCATTACTTTCAGCGACTCTTGCTCCGTGTCACTCGGGTCAGTCGCGTAGATAAGGACTCTGCAGACCCCGCAGCGCGTGAGGCTCAGTGGGTCCGGCAGGTAGGTGGGCCCAAACGTGGAGAATAATCAAATCTGTTTTGGGCCCTTAAGGACTGGGTTTTGTTCTTCTGACAGAAACCAGCATTCTGGAACCCTGTCAGGAGACCGGGCAGTAACTTTGCTAATAAATGTGGGTCCCAGATTATAAAGTAGCGGGGAACGAGTCGCTTTTGGTTTCATAGGCTTAGCTACTACACGTCGCCCTCCCACTGAAATTGGGCGTTCGTGATATGAAACTGGAATCTGAATTAAGACACGGACTCTGAATTACACCTTCTAACCCTTTTCGGTCCAGTGTCGAGTTAAGTTCGAGAGCGCTTTCCGTCGTAAAGGTCCACAGTCGAGCTCAAATCGACACGCTATTTGACACGGTTTTAAGTTGGTTTTCCTTGAACTTCTGTCATCACAAGCGGCTGCTTCTGAAGCTTCAAAATAAGGGATTTTCTGGAAAATTAATTTAGACCAGACTGTTGGAATTCACCAGAATAATCTGAACCGCAAGCTGTTAATATTCATTGCGAACCAGCACATGAGTTGTGACATCCTGGTTACGAAATTTCGCCGAATGCAGATTTGACAGAGGTACAACTGCAGAGCGATGTCGGTACTGCCGTTGCTGCTTCTTGGAATACAGTGACACGCGATATGGTTGTGACTAAACCGACCTGAACTTCAGTTACGTGAGTACCGCTTGGGGAAACACATAAATATAAACGCTAAGAAGGTCAAGTGTGGAACGCAAAGAGCTGCCAACGAGTCTGAGAACTGAAAATTACAAAAGCCACAATATTTGCGCGCGTGTATCAGAACGAATAATTTCTTGAGTTTTTATTCCTTCCGACCTTGTTCCAAAAATATAGTTATACTTGCCTGCATAAAATGTAACATTTTGATACATTCATAACTAATTTTAAAATTCTGGATGCTGCAACCAATTGCGTTTCAGTCCAATATATTGCTGGCAAGCCTGTGTAAAGGTCACAGCGCAAGTTACAGTTCTGTTTCCCTTATCGTAACAACTGCTTCCTTTCCCACGGTATTACATACACACGTTATTTAACCTTTTGAAGCCTAGCGGTAACTTTACGTACGACCAGGTTTAACATTAAAAAATTCTACGTGGTGCCCACATTGCGTTTATGTGTTTTGTACGGATCTCAGAACAAACAGCAACTTTTGCCTTATAAAACATTAAGAAACTGGTTTTTATAACCGAAGCGGAGAGTGTTTACAGCGCGGTACGCACTGAGTCCTTATATAAAACAGATATGCTTCGTCTTTAAAGGGTTAATACGGTCCCATGCGATTTGTTGAAGGGGCTCTTGGGGCTAGAGTGGGACCCCATGCATCGGAATAGCTTCAGTCCGAAATTTAAAACAGCGGGGTTAAGGATCAGCAACACACATTGAAATGTAAGTGGAACGGCGGGAGTTGCTTATGGTGCTGACTGACTGACATATACACACTGAAATGATATAGATTCACATATTTCTGGGCACATGAATATCTAAGATAATCTAAAAGATAGAAACAGAATTAACAGTTCACTAATGAAATTCATACGCTCACTAAGAGAGTAACTTTACAAGACAGAATTAAAAGTGAAGATTTGAGAACTCGTTGGCGAGTACAGGAAATGGGTTCAGGAAGTTCAAAATTACCAATTTAAACGGATGCAACATGTTCTAAGAATGCCAGCTAACCGCCTGCCCCGAAAACTGCTGAAGTACAAACCTCATGGTCGCAGAGATCTGGGGAGACAACATCGCCGGTGGACAGATCAGTTGCTGTAGTCGCAGGACGGGCAGCGGTACCCACACTGCCAGTGGGAGGGAGAAGGAGAAGGAGAAGGAGAAGGAGAAGAAGAAGAAGAAGAAGAAGAAGAAGAAGAAGAAGAAGAAGAAGAAGAAGAAGAAGAAGAAGAAGAAGAAGAAGAAGAAGAAGAAGAAGAAGAAGAAGAAGACGGGAAAAAAGAAGAAATAGAACAATAATAAGAAGACGAAGAAGAAGACGACAACGAAGAAGAAGAAGACGAAGAATAAGAAGAAGACAAGAAGACGAAGAAGAAGAAGAAGACGACGAAGAAGACGAAGAAGAAGAAGAAGAAGACGAAGACGACGAAGAAGAAGACGAATAATAAGAAGAATAAGAAGACAAGAAGACGAAGAATAAGAAGACGACGCCGACGAAGAAGACGAAGAAGAATAAGAAGACGACGAAGAAGAAGAAGAATAAGAAGACGACGAAGAAGACGAAGAATAAGAAGACGAAGAAGAATAAGAAGACGACGAAGAAGAAGACGAAGAATAAGAAGACGAAGAAGAATAAGAAGACGACGAAGAAGAAGACGAAGAATAAGAAGACGATGAAGAAGATCAAGAAGAAGAATAAGAAGACGAAGAAGATTAATCTCCAACATTTCATCACAAACTTTTATTATTACGTACATGGTTAGCCTGAAATTACGAGCAGTATATCCAATGCCATGTTCAGTAGCCTACACAGGTAACACATTATTAACCTACAGAATTGCATGCGCCAAATTTGGAGACCCAATGTTAGTCTTACCACGCGGTAAACACACGTCACCTCAATTATAAAAACCAGTCACTGAATGCTGTTTGTTCTGCGACACATACACAACATACAAATACACTGTGTGGGCATAACGTAGAATTGTGGAATGTTGAAACTGGCGGTACGTGCAGTAACTCGCTACGCTTTCAAACGTTAAGGAAATCGCGAATTAATTCTACTGATAATGGAATTAAATATGACGGTATTATCGTTCCGTTCACAGTCGGTCACTGTATGTTTTGCGACGATTTCCGTGTAATAGACTCGCCTTACAGCCTATAATGACAAAGTGATACGTAAATTCTGGTACATTCACAGGACATTTTAAAGTAGCCCTTTTACCAAGTAGTGCGCAAATTCTTCAACTGCTACCACTCAACAGACTGCGTGGTTTAATATTCCATGCAGTTGAAAAGGGGGTTGATTGTATATAGACCTATCTATTACTGAATTCTACAATACACCAAAACCAGGCTTCGCTTATAAACAGATTCAAAGTACAAATCCGATTTACGACGCAGTTTAACGCAGAGAAGTTACAAACATAAATTACGCTTTGCGTGATTTCAGGCTTCCGCTGCGATGTAGATGAGATCTGCACTCTTTTGGGATACTACGCGGCGTAGAGTGCTAATTGTGTACCGACGTTTCGGGACAACCTGTCGTTCCCATCTTCAAAGATCAAGAAGTTCAAGACGAAAGGCTTTCTTCTTGGACTTCTTGATCCTTGAAGATGGGAACGATAGGTCGTCCCGAAACGTCGGTAGAGAATTACCACTCTACCCTGCGTAATATTCCAGAAGAGGGCAGCTCTCCTAAATTATGCTTAATGCAGTGTTCCACGTATCTGATTAGACAGGGAATAACTCCTTGCGTAATGTTAGGACCATCGCTAAGTTCTGCACTGCAGCACCTCAGAATGATACTATTCCAGACAATGGAAAATTCTCAGCCATGTAATTGTTATGTAAATCGGTAACCCGTGTGTTCTGTTTTAGGAAGAGGGTGAGGATGAAGATGCCGAGTACGATGAGGAGGAGGACGACGACGACGATGAAGCCTCCAGTCAATGTGAGCACTCCGCCGATCTCGACAACGCAGAAAACCAACAGAAGGCTTCATCTTCAGCCAAACAGCCCGGACAGAGTCGCCGTAACAGCCTACGGGTGGAGTTCGATGGACTCAGCATCGTAGACGAAGAGACGGAGACAGTTTCTAACAACGACGTCGAACAGTGTGCAGAAGATAGACCATCCACCCTGCCTGCCACCCACCAAGCGAACGCTTCGAGACACGCGGGCTTCATTTTTGGTGGTGCCAAGCCACAAGACAGTGAAAACTGTGCGGCAATTTCAAATCGTAACCAGGTCGGTGGTGCGTGTTTTAATACAGTGAATGGAAGACACCGGCAAGAACAGCAGTTCTTTGGTAAAATAAAGTTACCCAACGGAAAAGAAGGCGTCTTCATGAGTGACATAATGTTACCAAACTCTAACATTTCCAACGGTTTACCAATTTATGGCGGCAATAATTTGACAGGGAATTCCTATGATTTCGTATCTGCCAATGGGTTTAGCCCAAATGAGTATCATATATTAAATGAAAACGTATGGCCTGATATTCCCGCGATGTTGCCAGATGGTGCACAAAACGTGATTCACAGTGATTCAGCAGTTTTCCCTTCATCCCAAAGTCATTACAATTACACATTCACACCCGTCGATTCAACGCTATTACCAGATGGCATAACTACACGAGATAATTATGCCTTTGAAAGACCAAACCATGTTCTCGGCATTCCAGATGGTGATGGACTGTTGCCGAACGTTACCAAACGTCTTGACACAAATGGAAGTTCATATTTAACGGGAAGTGAAAGGGCAGCACTGCAGGAATTTGGTGTTAATGACGACACCTACTTCGGAATGGGTGGAAATATCGAAGCTACAACCGCAATTACAAGTGATGATGTAACACCGGATTATTATCACAGGCGAGGTGGACCAGATCTCTTTATATCAGGGGCGTATCCGGTTACCAGATCTCCTGCTTCTTTTCCTATCGGTGCAAGTTTAGACCCGTTGCTGAAACAAATGAGTGACAATGAAAAGGAAACCATTCCGGCAGTTACAAATACGGAGGTCGCTGGTCCTGGCACTGTCGTCGTCAAATCTGAAAGCAATGGGAAGGACGTGCCGCAGCAGAACGGTACAGAAAACGTAAGTTAAAACGTGTCAATCTATATTTTACGTGATTTTAATTGCCTGAAATTAAAGATAGAAGGTAAATTTGTCCCTGTCCATCTGACCAAGCCCCGCTCACACATAACATCGCCCCTACACAGAGCTACAATTCAGCTTCACGCTCGACACCCGCCTTACCCCGGGCGAAATCTCCCGTTGCAGCAATTGAATAGGAAGCTGGGTGGACCCCAGCGACGGTGTTAACCCTCTGGAGAAGAGAAAATTCTCTTACCCCTGCCAGGCATCGAGCCACGCTTCGTCAGTTAACCAGCCCCTATATATTTGTACACTAACTACCTTACACCCCGATCCGAGAGCAGGCCTTTCTACAATATACTAAATTGTCTCTTATTAACCTTTTAAAGCCTAGCGGTAACTTTACGTACCACCAGGTTTAACATTAAAAAATTCTACGTGGTGCCCACATTGCGTTTATGTGTTTTGTACGGATCTCAGAACAAACAGCAACTTTTGCCTTATAAAACATTAAGAGACTGGTTTTTATAACCGAAGTGGAGAGTGTTTACAGCGCGGTACGCGCTGAGTTCTTGTATAAAACAGATACGCTTCGTCTTTAAAGGGTTAATGGTGTTGCTTGCAAATGACGTGATATGATTGCCGCATCTATTAGTTACTACCTTCCCGGAAATAATTTATTTAGGAAGCTACTGCCATTTCATTCCGGAGAGCGTAACAGTATATTACAATACACGGACAAAAATAACGTGCTTCGTTACCACATCCACAAAAAGACTGTCCCAAACGACCAACGTTGGCATGAGCATGAATATTGACACAAGATAATAACTAAACTCGTACACTCACTGGCACACTGAGGGTGTGAGAACCGTATCTCACGATTTCCTGTAATCGAACTCGCAGGTTCTTTGAACATGTTCGTATACAATAGTCATCACGCGGCACCTAGTGTGTACACCGGAAAATATTTATCTAGACGGACAATATACATATGGTTTCGAAGATCAATCAGTGTATGTTATAACGCAGAATTACATACAGAAATTTCAAAAAGTTATTTAAGCCGCCATTCCTCGCTTAACCCTTTAAAGACGAAGCATATCTGTTTTATATAAGGACTCAGTGCGTACCGCGCTGTAAACACTCTCCACTTCGGTTATAAAAACCAGTCTCTTAATGTTTTATAAGGCAAAAGTTGCTGTTTGTTCTGAGATCCGTACAAAACACATAAACGCAATGTGGGCACCACGTAGAATTTTTTAATGTTAAACCTGGTGGTCCGTAAAGTTACCGCTAGGCTTTAAAAGGTTAAGTTTCCTGGGAAAGTGTGTTTCTACATAAACGTGGCCATATTTTCATTTTCTAAAATTTGGCACTCTGCCTGGGCTACGGTTGAAGGTTGTATTTTTCCAGTTCATTGTGCTTTCATGTCTGACTAAACATGTGCTGGTGTCTATCCTTGTAACATTCTATTTTCAGCAATTTTTCTATCGTCAGGTAATCATTCCAACTACTGAAAACCGAACATTAAAAGCCAGTACGAAGGCCAAGTAATAAAGTAACACGTCAACAGTACAGACAGCAAGGCACTGTAGAATCTTTAAGGACACTAGTAACGAGAATTTTCCACCCGAATCTGAGACGGATAGTCCTAACATTGTGAGATTTCTCCACTGTCACGTGCCGCAACAAAAGAACTTGTGTGTACGATTGTCCCTTGAACTCATGTTTTAACCTTTTAAAGCCTAGCGGTAACTTTACGTACCGCCAGGTTTAACATTAAAAAATTCTACGTGGTGCCCACATTGCGTTTATGTGTTTTGTACGGATCTCAGAACAAACAGCAACTTTTGCCTTATAAAACATTAAGAGACTGGTTTTTATAACCGAAGTGGAGTGTTTGCAGCGCGGTACGCGCTGAGTCCTTAAATAAAAGATACGTTCCGTCTTTAAAGGGTTCAAAGACAAAGCAAAGGTAAAGCAATCCCATTACAGGCCTGGACAGGCCCTTAGGGTTCCAGGAGGTCGAGGCTCTCAGATCTGAAGACAATTGGCACATGAAGCTGGTAAGGCTGTCAGAACTACGCACTGGCCGCCTTTATCCCCAAGAAATATTCCTGGTACTCATTTCTGTTAGAGGCTGAGTGGACCCCAGGGCCATAGTGCAGCCGGAAGGATAATGCCAAATTGAAAGACAAAAAAATACTAAATATTGAAACAGTTATACTGTACTTTCAAGAAATTTATGAATACCGCATTAAAATAGTCAATAACAGTTAACCACACTTAAATTTAATGTGTTCCACATCCATGCACTACATCACATGAAAGAAAATAATCACTAACAAACGCACAGTGTGTTATTATTATATTGACTATAAGAACTTCCTACATGTTTCAACCCCGCCGGGTCATCTTCAGGGAGAACAGTTTCTTTACACTATGGCTGCACTTATATAGTTGAGGGAGAATGTGCCGTTGACTTCGCACTCCGTTGTGAGGGATCCTAACTGTCTGGATCCCGAGCTCCGCTAGTTCAAGCTCCCTCACAATCGAGTGCAAAGTCAGCGGCACATTCTCCCTCAACTACATAAGTGCAGCCATAGTGTAAAGAAACTGTTCTCCCTGAAGATGACCCGGCGGGGTCGAAACGTGTAGGAAATTCTTATAGTCAATATAATAATACGCACTGTGCGTTTGTTGGTGATTATTTTATTTTATGTTAACCACACTGTTATAATCTCACGCACACAATCAGACAAACAAAAACTACCAATAACATAATTCTGTTTATTTACACACAATATCTTAACGTAATTTCAACAGTCTGGAGCGAAGCTTGCAGTAACCACGAAAGAAGACAGCCACTGCAGCAGTAAAATGACGCATGTGCTTCATATTTCAGCACGTTTGTTTCTTTCCTGTCTTTCAACAGCACCTCAGTAATAGACAAATAAATATTCTCCTGATTTAAACTTTCTGGATCGATCTGTGATAAACTGTTCGAAAACGTATTGGAAACAGTTTATAATGATCTTAAGATTGGTTTCAATTTCAGAGCCCATACAACTATAACCCTTTATAAATGAGGCTTCCACATATTTTGATTTTTTGATGTTTTAAACTCTGCAGCCATTTCACAACTTGTTCAACATTAAATCTGGTACTATACCTATCACTGAACTATAGAGCGTTAACCACCCAATGACGCTGCGGTTTAAGTTCCCACTACTGCCCAGGACGGGGATATTTAAATTTACAGTACCCTTAAATACCTTTACATCTACATGGTGCACCTACGCCAGCAGCATATGTAGAATTAACCTTTTAAAGACGAAGCGTATCTGTTTTATATAAGGACTCAGTGCGTACCGCGCTGTAAACACTCCCCACTTCGGTTATAAAAACCGGTCTCTTAATGTTTTATAAGGCAAAAGTTGCTGTTTGTTCTGAGATCCGTACAAAACACACAAACGCAATGTGGGCACCACGTAGAATTTTTTGATGTTAAACCTGGCGGTACGTAAAGTTACCGCTAGGCTTTAAAAGGTCAACGGTCCGTACAATGCACCAACGCCGGCATCCAAGAAGTAAGAAGAACTGCGAAAGCGTAATTATGGGCTATGTTATGGAGTTAGGCTCTGTATGCACTCGTCTGTAGGAATCAACAACGGCCGTCTCTAGAGATCGCCAACCGCATTTTTCAAAGTGACTTGTCACTTTGGACACTCCTTACATGAAGGTCGTAAACGTCTGTGGAAGCTTGTGAGGAATTAGACAAAGAGAGCGCCTGTATTTACATTATCAGTCACCGGCTCTCCGGAGATGCGACGCCATGAAGCGGTGCCAAGCCTCTGCTGTTAACCGGCCAGTTTCTTAATATCTGCGTTTGTTTCATGGAATATTTAACGACACTCTGTCAACTGCACAGGTCGAATGAAAGATGACAGGCTGATTATAAACTGACACTGGGCAAGGAATTGTAATTATGATGTACGGCACTTTAAATTATTGATGAGAAAGCCCACTGAAAGTCATTGTTGAAAGGAGGCACATGTCAAGGCTGTCTAAGGTTTATCAAAACCTGCCATACACTACGAGTATATTAACCTTTTAAAGCCTAGCGGTAACTTTACATAGGACCAGGTTTAACATTAAAAAATTCTACGTGGTGCCCACATTGCGTTTATGTGTTTTGTACGGATCTCAGAACAAACAGCAACTTTTGCCTTATAAAACATTAAGAGACTGGTTTTTATAACCGAAGTGGAGAGTGTTTACAGCGCGGTACGCACTGAGTCCTTATATAAAACAGATACGCTTCGTCTTTAAAGGGTTAAAAATGAAAGTATGTACACTTCGAGGACGCCTGATAATTATGCTGTCACAAACTGACAGCCTCTTATAGGTGAGTCTACGTATCTGACAATATTAAAAGCCATCTGTTAGTAACTACGTTCGCTGTGAGTGAATAACTTAGATATTTAGTCAATATTTCGTACTTTCTAATTCTAACATTGTTGCGACTGTACGCGAGATAATTACAGACAAATTACTGAGTCAGTCACGTGATGACGAGGACAGAGATGGTCCTTCAAACCAGGGCTGTGGAGTCGGTACACAAAAGCTCCGACTCCGACTCCTCGATTTTTAAAACTTCCGACTCCGACTCCTTCATAAAAGCTCAATATGTATTAATAATGGTAAACCTATAAAACGTTTCATCACCACCACGTGAATCATCAGGCTGCTTTTTAGACTTATAACCTGTATTTAAGTATAAGTCTAATGGTTACTGTAGCTATCAGGGCTCTGGAGTTGGAGTATCTAGATAGAGTTTTAGATTGAGGTCGGAGTCGGTAAAAATATACCGACTACATCTCCGACTCCACAGCCCTGCTTGAAACGTTCGTTTACTCGCCATTCAACCACATGACGCGGCTGCTAGCCTAAGAATATTTTATTGAATTTATTCGACGTGAACGCTTTCAATTATACAGATATAAATGTGTTCTTGTTACATTATTTCGCATGATTTTTACTGATACAGCAACTATAGCTGCGTTGTGAATATCAATAAACAAAATACCGAAACAAACAAGCGGAAGAAACACCTAAATTTTGTTTGTTATGCAACACATTAACCCTTTAAAGGCGAAGCGTATCTGTTTTATATAAGGACTCAGCGCGTACCGCGCTGTAAACACTCTCCACCTCGGTTATAAAAACCAGTCTCTTAATGTTTTATAAGGCAAAAGTTGCTGTTTGTTCTGAGATCCGTACAAAACACATAAACGCAATGTGGGCACCACGTACAGTTTTTTAATGTTAAACCTGGTAGTACGTAAAGTTACCGCTAGGCTTAGAAGGTTAACAAACACAGTGTGCGCTCCTTTATCCGAGGTAATGGTGGAGATCGGAGTGCCCGGATAATTCAGAAACACGGTTAACCCAAATGATATACTTTACCGATTCACGAAGAAAAAATAAAACTAATTTATTTATTATATACATAATGCATAGCTTACACTTATTGTTTATGTAAATACTCCATGATTTTTGTTTGTATTGAGGATTCTGTTGGAGCATTCACCGCTAAATCACGTTATTTCCCACCTTCGTCATTAGTCATCAGCAACTTATTATCGTGCACTGATAATACGCAAACCGGATAATCCGCGCACGTATAATCTGGAGTACAATGCATTCCATATATGAACTATTTGGGCTTATGCAAAAGTCTCAGACGTAGCTTATGCAGATCCTACCGTTAGCATGTAGAAGGAGGAACTCACGTGACTTCCCTCACATATGCTACTCTTCCTCACCTCCTCCTCCTCCTTCTTCTCCCTCTCTCCCCCTCCCCCTTTTTCCCTGCTGGACTGAGCACTACAGAGTGGGCGGCATCATCGGTCGCTGTGCAGCAACGTCGTCGTCCGCTCTTCGGCGAGCAGTCCCGCGTTCAAGCAAGCACGCTACCTTTAGACGTAAATTCGTGACAACGGAAACCGTTTGCAAAACGCGGTACTGATTTCTTAAAACGACGTAAAAACTAAACAGCAATATGCAAAGCGATGTCACGCACACACGACACAGCTGTATCAGCAATCTGTTGTATCCAGAACTGCGCGTCAGTGTACTCACACACCTGCACTTAACCTTTTAAAGCCTAGCGGTAACTTTACGTACTAGCCGGTTTAACATACAAAAATTCTACGTGGTGCTCATATTGCGTTTATGTGTTTTGTACGGATCTCAGAACAAACAGCAACTTTTGCCTTATAAAACATTAAGAGACTGGTTTTTATAACCGAAGTGGAGAGTGTTTACAGCGCGGTACGCACTGAGTCCTTAAATAAAACAGATACGCTCCGTCTTTAAAGGGGTTAATCTATCGGTGCAGTAACACCAGTTCTTAATATATGACTTGTCTCAGTGCTGACATCTGTCCTTTAAGCCTTTTTTCCAAAGCGGCTGCATTATAAACATGTGTGGACGATTTGAAGGTTCCACGGCGCCGCAATACCACGATTAAGAACTTCCGAGATGACGCCGTGTAGGGTAGCAAGTGTTGCCAACTTCTATTACATTAATTATTCCTATTATATTAATACTTCATAAAACCACAACAGGATGCCTTCCATTAACAGTGGAGGAAAATGTCAGTTGTGTACTTAGGTCTGTAATGCTTGTAACCAGTTATACTGAAACACTGCCAAGATTTGGGTAACGCGTCTTGAAAATAACAATACTCTTTTAACAATAACCACTCTATAGCGTCGAAAACGGGAAAGGACAAAGATGTCATGAATGTTCGCTTTCATTCTAATGGTACAGAAACGCTGACAGGAGAAACATAGTTCGACAGATATATTTAAAGTGGTTACTATTTTTACAGCGCACGTATCTGGAAACACACGAGCCTCTGACATTCAATTAAACAGTAACCATCTCCAAGGCGTAGACGCATTCTTCAGAATCCAATCGTCTGTCAGATAATGAACACATTTTGAGACTCTTACAGAACCCGCAGGATCACTGCTGTGACCAGAAGCCCCACTGTAACCTATCCTAAGTCAGGAGAATCCACTCGGCATTTTCACAGACCATTCGTCTTAGATCTATTTCAACATTACCCTATCATTCTGCGGGCACAAAGTCACGCTTATCCCGTCTGACTTCCTATAACAACACTTCAGCTAAACTAATTCTCTCGGTGCTCTTTGTAATGCACGTGATATTCCGAGTTCCATTTTATCATTATTTCCATTCCTTGCGTTGTTAGAAAGAATCCGTTTAAGTCCGAAATATCGTACAGTGTTTAATATGGTTACGTTATGGTACAGTTTTATGTAAAGGCCACGTACAGTGGCGATATTTTTTTATATCTGGGGTTACATATGTGGTACACGGAAGGCCGTGTAGTGCTAGTCGGCGGGCATCACAGGGGGAACAGGGTGCAAAGACTACTCGCAAACTTACGTAACGGTACCCAGCATCTCTTCTACAGGGTGATTCTGGAGGGAAGATCTATTGGGAGACATTAGCGGTAATGCGAAAAAAAAGTTTTAATAAACACGTGTCCAATTCTGAATGGTTAGCGAGACAGCGGTTTGAATCTACAGACACAAAAGCATTGTGAGTGGTAATAAAGAAAGATAAATTACTTACTGTTAATTTTATTTTAATTTTAATTTAATACCTAAATGACAACTTTGTTACACACAGATGAAAAATTTGTTAACAGTTCACAATAAATGTTCGAAAATCCCACCGACAACCTCAACACACTTTGCAAATCGTGTGTGAAGATTGCGTGTTGTTCGTCTGAGTTGATCTTCACGTTTCTTTATGCGGGCAGCAGCATCCAAAATCCGAGCGACTAATTCGTCTCCTGTACTCATCTTTCTTTTGTAAACTTGGCTGTTCATCCAACCCCACAAACAAAAATCTAACGAAGTTAGGTCTGGAGATCTTGGTGGTTCTGAGTACCCATTCTCAATTAGACACCACCTCATATACACATTTTTTCCTCACAATGACCAATACTATCAGCTCCCAAAATGTTTAACTTTCCTCCTAAATCACCCTGTATATGACATTGCAGATAACAGCGCTTGGACAACATACAGTACATACACCAAACACACATCCCCCCGTTTTTATATGATACTATAAAATATAATACATAAGCCACTGAAGACGTCTCAAGTGAAATACGAGCGACAACATCGTACTCGTACGTACATGTGACGATATACGACTGAACACAACTTCATGCTTTCTACTGATGCATCTTTATAACAACAAGAACACGTCACCAGAGCTCTGCGATTAACTCCTTCTTTTTTTAATTTTATAACCCAGAAGCAGGGCTGGATTAAGGGGACGGGCCAGCCGGGAAGCTGCCAGGGGTGACAAAGTATATGAGGCGCTAAGACGTCACTGGAATAATCTGAAATATCTTGCTAGTAAACTTAGGTTTCCACAAGCGATAACATTTCTCCGAAAATGAACCGCAATTTGGGCACGCGCCCTCAAGAGATTTCGCCAGCCCTGTCCTAGGCCGATAAAGTTTAAAAAATATCAGTTTGAAGGGGCGTCAAATTATTAGCCTGCCCGGGGGTGCCGGCATATCTCGGGCCGGCCCTGACCAGAATTCAAGAACTGGGAAGTGGCTAAATTTCTTGTCAAACGCACCACCGCTACTTAGCGCATGCGCAGTAAGCGTCACGTACACTAAATTACGCTGTACCTTTTATTGAAATTTTTTAACCATCTTCATGAATTTCACTTGCAGCCTACCGAAGAGTGGAATCAGTTACACATGCAAGAGAGGAATTACTAACTTGTAGTGTTGTTTAACAGCCGTGCGTTTCTTATTTATTCATAAAAATAACAAGACGCAATGTACATAACACTGAGTCGCGTTCGCGTAACGACTGTAGCCATGGAAAAGAAATGAGTACTAAATATTCTGAGTGTGTGTCTGTATTCTTGCCTTAGTTATCCAGCAGGCAAAGCACGTGCACCCTCTTGTCAGATGTGGCCTGTCTAACTCAACCATATTTTTCCACATTATTTCACAAACGGCACTATTTTCGGGGAAAAAGTTACTGAACATAAAATGCGTGTTTTGATTAGCTCTACAACTTTTGTCTGAAACATTTCTCATTTGAAGCAGAAATCAGCGAGATATTATCATAAATTTATATACGTCTTCATGTAAAGTACCCGTTATTCTCGTCAGATTTTAATACTTAAATTTTCTCGACAGATTTTCGAAAAATTCTTAAGTAGTAAATTTCATGAAAATGCCTCCAGTGGGAGCCGAGTTGTTCCATGCGAACAGACAAACAGACAGACAGACAGACAGACAGACAGACAGACAGACAGACATCACGAGGATAACAGTCGCTTTTCGCAACTTCGCAAACGCGCCTAAAAACCAATTAAACTATGGTCAAAGGTTAAAGCAGTCCCATTACAGGCCTGGACAGGCCCACAGGGTTCCAGGAGGTTGAGGCTCCCAGATTTCTAGACAATCGGCACATGAAGGCAGTAAGGTTATCAGCCCTACGCACCGGCCGCGTTTACCCCCCAGGAAAGATTCCTGGTACTCATTTCTGTTAGAGGCTGAGTCAACCCCAGGGCCTTAGTTCGACCGGAAGGATTATGCCAATGAAACCAATTAAACTATGCTGCTGTTGAAATACACTCCCCAACCGTGTCTAATATACATCCGACCTGTTTCGGCCCGGCTGCGCCATTATCAAGGAATGACATAAAATAAACCGGGAAGCACCAATGTAATAACAAAAGAGCTAAATTGGAAATGCACTGCTTTGTTACTGCACACAGTTTTGCACCTTTGATGTATGCGTTCTGGAGAAGAAAACAGATACGCTTCGTCTTTAAAGGGTTAATTTATTCACTTATTTAACGACACGTACAGTGGGTCCGTCTGTACGAGTACGGTGTTGAACAAAGTATTGTGAGACTGACAGATTGGCAGCTTTGCAAGAAACTGTGAAGAATCGAGACGTAACCTCCGGTGCTTGTCATGAAACCACCTCTTTCCTTCCCACAGATTGCTCAGTGTAAAATCCAGAGCATTCTGTTCCCTCCAGAAGGTACCTCGTTCCAGTAGCTAATGACAAAATTTACGACTTCCTGCAGTGAAGTCTGACGCCCCAGTCTTATTCGTGGTTAATACATTATAGACACGGTTCGGTCTGCTTATGTCTACTTATTTTTTCTTTATCTTTTTTCTACTCGTTTTAAAACCACTACGTCTCTTTTACAACTATAAAAATGAATTATTTATTTTGATTCAGTAATGACACTAACAAATCAAAAATGGAATGAGGAAGACATTAATGGCACAATAAATTAGGGAAATGGAATTCAGCATCTCTGCCTTCCAGGTTTGTTTCCTAAAAACGTAAAGATTAAATAATAATAATAATAATAATAATAATAATAATAATAATGCAATCTGTCATACAACAGGTTGATAGCCTCTTCCAAAGCGAGTTCTCCACACAATGCGATCTAGTGCTTCCCCTTTCAATTTCCAGTATCTTCTCGTCTCCTGAAGGTCACCTAGTAGCTGTTTACGTCTCCCCCATCGTCTTCCCTTCCCTTATATCTTTCCCATCGAACTGTAATTCTACTAGCAGTTTTGTATGGATGTGAAACATAAACAGTACAACTCCTGTTGAAATATAAACGTGAAGTCTTGATATTTCCAGTTCCTAGCAATCATTCCTATAGATAACCTATCCAACTCTCGTACACAGTGTACAGCTTAAAGCGGAATCCACTCACAGCTGCATTGCTTCATAGCGACCAATAAGGCCGCCCGCTCTGCGGTCCGGAGAGCGGACGGGCGTCGATTGCAGTATACTGACCGTTGACGCCGTCCGATATGTAATACTCAGTCCAGCGTTAAAAAGAGCTCAGTAAGATATAGCCCTTGAAAAATATGATGAAATTACAATTTTAGTGAGCATGCACAAAAATAATTTGAGAACTTCTGAAGACAGACTGAATAAGAGATACTATTACATCTTTAAAGACGAAGCGTATCTGTTTTATATAAGAACTCAGTGCGTACCGCGCTGTAAACACTCTCCACTTCGGTTATAAAAACCAATCCCTTAATGTGTTATAAGGCAAAAGTTGCTGTTTGTTCTGAGATCCGTACAAAACACATAAACGCAATGTGGGCACCACGTAGAATTTTTTAATGTTAAACCTGGTGGTATGTAAAGTTACCGCTAGGCTTTAAAAGGTTAACTACAGATAATTTTTAAAGGCAAAGGTCGAGTTCGCAATACAGACCACAGGGTACTACCTCTAGATCGGTTCAAAGCGACGGATGTTTGTCCGGAACCTGTTACCTGGCATGTCTCCCTGATTTTTAGAATGATTTGTTACATTTCATGACAGAACTGTAAGCCTTGAGTGTTCTTACAGCCTACATAGATACTAACCTCACTCACTCACTCTCCCTTGACAGCCATGAGCGTGTTGAAGGCATAAAAGAAGATATCAAATTTTAAATGATGCATACCGTTGATTGAACAGGTAGCTATGGTGACTAAAGCCAACAAATGTACACAAGTTTATGAGAATACGTGTATACTATAAACGTGGTAATACCAGCTACATATTTCGGCCACTCATGTGACCGTCCTCAGGCAGGTCCAGTGTGGTTGGTCGATAATCCTCTGCACATTATTTGTTACACACCACAATTTAACTGTTATATGCGTTTCAAACTGTAATAAGTAGGGTATTTTAAACTATGCAATTTTAACATTTTATATTTTATGCAAGTATGTGCGTTGGTTCACAAACTTTTGTAACATCTCAGTGTATTTATTATTCGTAATGCACCTCCCTGATAATTTTACTTGTTGTTTTGTATGGGTGGGAAACTTGGTCTCTCACACTGAGGGAAGAACAAAGGCTGAGGGTGCTCGAGAATAGGGTGCTGAGGAGGATATTTGGGCCTAAGAGGAACGAGGTGACAGCGGAGTAGAGAAAACTACATAACGAGGAACTTAATGATCTGTACTCATCACCAAATATTATTCGGGTGATCAAATCGGGAAGAATGAGATGTGCGGGTCTTGTAGCACGTATGGGGGAAAAGAGAGGTGCATACAGGATTTTGGTGGGGAGACCTGAGGAAAGGCGACCACTTGGGAGACCCAGGAGCTAGATGTGAGGATAATATTAAAATGGACCTTCAAGAAGTGGGATGGGGCATGGACTGGATTGAGCTGACTCAGGCTAGGGACAGGTGGCGGGCTCTTGTAAAAGCGGTAATGAACCTCCGGGTTCCATAAAATGCGGGGAATTTCTTGATTAGCTGAGAACCTGTTAGCTTCTCAAGAAGACATCTGCTCCATGGAGTTGGTCGGTCGGTCGGTTGGTTAGCTAGCTAGCTAATGCATCTCCCTGAGGATGAGGCAGTAATACTGCGCTTATAATATAATTTCATAAACTTGTGTGCGTTTGTTGGTTTTAGTTACCGTATCGAGGATACCAGCCTTCGCCGAACGTCGCTTGCAACGTCCAGCGGCGGTCTCTGGCAGAAAGTGACGTATACCTAACGCGTGACCGTTACAAAATACACAACGGGCAATTTTCCAAGAAAAATTGCCATAACGTATTGTTGCGATCTCGACAACCAATACGGACGAACGACTAATTATAGTTTCTATGTTATTTTAGGCCTGTCCTTCTAGTAACGTGTTTCTCGAACTCCTCTTTGCCTTGACATCTGATTCCGCACTTCCCGCGTCCGACGAGACACAAAGTGACGAGCCGGTAATAAAAACTGAATTACGCCAAGACAATAAAGTAACTGAGCATAAGCAGGCAACATTCACTCATTTTTATATTACCCTGAAGAAGGAGACGTTATTTTCCTGCGAAACGTTGTAGCTATACAGCTACAAGACTGCATGGCTCCACAGCCCGTAACACCACACACTAAACATTCGGTCACCATTCAACATCTCAATTAGCTTCGTATGTTCGAGATGCTATTATAGTCGCGGCCTCACCAATTGAAGCTTGAGGTAAGGTGCATAGTCCGGCTAACGACACTCACTCTGTCTTCACGAACAACCGGCAACGTTACTCGTCCCACACTGCTTAGTTCCTCTCCTTCGTTTAGTTTTATTATAGAAATGTCCTGTAACTACTGTACAGGGTCATTATTTTATCTGGCACCTGTTGTTTGTCACTTCCCGCCGCTCCTCTGCCACGCTTGCAGGCATTCGGATAAGTAGGCTAAATTAATACGATGAGACGACTGGAAGTAGTAACAGGTAGCTGTCAGATGAAGTAACTGCCTATATAATACAAGTTGAATTTGAGTGATTATGTGCGTGTAGATACACCGTAAATCTGTAGGTTTTAATTTAAGTTCCGTTAATTATGATTTCCTGATGCGCTATACTTAATATTATACATGTTCCGTGCTGTCTTCTTTCAGCAACATACACTTTTACTTTGCCAGCTACTGCACATATCATTTCATACTCGTACAGTTTCTCCTTGTCGATCCCAGTGGCCGCGCGGTCTACGGCGTACGTCTGCGGCCGGGTGCTTGCTGGGATCGTGAGTTCGAATCCCACCGCGGGCATGGATGTTTGTCTCTTGTGCAGTGTTTGTGTTGTCAGGTAGAGGTCTCTGTGATGGGCCGATCCCTCGTCCAGAGGAGTCCTACCGACTGTGGTGTGTGTCTGAGTTTGATCATGTGAAAATGAACAACCTCGACACCTACTGTGAGTAGGTAGAAGAGGTAAGGAGTACGAAACGAAACTGTTTTTCCCTGAGGACGGCTGGAAGTAACAGCCGAAACATATAGGAGAAACAGTACGAACATAAAAAGTTATGTGCAGTAGTTGGCAAAATAAAAGAGTGCATTGTCTTGACGCGTTAGTTTGTAGAACGGACCTCCGGGAAATCAGTCGAAACTACAATTGCTGCGGTTGCCGTTACATCAATTGTATAGCTGTCGCAAAAGTTTTGTCCGATGCAGAAACTCAAGAAGATGGCGGACGGACCCATTCTGTGCATGTGACGTCGTTCCGTCCGTCAGTCCGATAGATTCTACTGTGCGGTCCGCCCTTTACGGCAGTCGGCAGCAGTTAACCCTTTAAAGATGGAACGTATCTGTTTTATATAAGGACTCAGTGCGTACCGCGCTGTAAACACTCTTCACTTCGGTTATAAAAACCAGTCTCTTAATGTTTTATAAGGCAAAAGTTGCTGTTTGTGCTGAGATCCGTACAAAACACATAAACGCAATGTGGGCACCGCGTAGAATTGTTTAATGTTAAACCTGCTGGTACGTAAAGTTACCGCTAGGCTTTAAAAGGTTAAGAAGCAGACTTGGGCTAAGCGAACGCTCTGATCATCCGCCCACACACCGACTGCTACGGGCCCTATGCAAGAGCCTCTGGATAACCCTCATACTTTAACCCTGAAGATGTAAACTGCAAATTTTGTCGAAACGTCGAAAAATCTTAATTACTCTACGCGGCCGAACCGCAAACCGATCCATCGCACTAAATAAAATTCGTCGATGCCTACAGATAAGAATTTCGGAAAACACCTGTGAAAGAGCAAAAGAGAATGTAGGAGAGAAAATCTCTCCGACGTTTTGGAAAGTGCCGTAATTTACTCGTGTCCGCATTCTTTGCTCATCAGCTTTACTAGACTGCACCAGAATAAAGTATACCCAATTAGTACGTTTGGTGATGATCCATAATCCGCTACGAACAGATTTACAGTTTCGTAAAACACCTAACTTCGTGTATTTAGAAGAAAGAATAACCAGACATCTTCTTGGCTCCGGTGCAGCATTTGATGAAACAGACAGAATGATTCTGAGCAGAATATTTAGTCATCTCTGATGAAAGTAAAAGCAAAGGTGACCCATCAAGTGTCCATTAGTGATGTAAGCCACGTGTATTTCTTAACACAGTTTCTGGCAGTAAGCTCCTTCTGTATTTTGTCACGTTTCACTGTCTTTTACATGTTCCTCACTCTTGTCACTCTGTATTCTCTACCTTCTGTCTGCTGTACCAACTTTTTGGCACAATTACAAAGTGAGAAAAAGCCCCCGAGTCCGCAATAATACAACAGCGCCAGATATTTACAACAGAGCGGTAGAATATTGAACTACGTGAGCCAGTAAAGAAGGCAGTGCTGTAGCCAGCTCGGCATACACAACTTGTCGCAGGGAATAGATCCCACAGTGTTCAGAAATACTCGAGCTGATCACAACGGTCCTTTCGCATATACAGTGATACCCATTCGTAAATACCGCCTGCAATACGTCACGTCCCAAAATTCGAAAAGTTGTTTTCCGTTGGCCGGATATAATTTGCGTACTAAATCGAAACATCAGTGCTGTATCCACCAGTGCGACATTAAGAGTTTATACCGAACACCGCGCAAAGACTCCGACCTTCCGATCATCCGGAAGGTAATTCTAAAATTCTACAGCTTACGGGAGTGGAACTGTTATATCGGAATTAAGTTCAATTCATCAGTACAACGGATTATATTTAAAAACGTATAGAAAAAATACTGTGCGAGGAAGAAAAGTCGAACTGTCAGTAGTGGTGGAAGTGCTAATGTTGGATATAAGGTTGATGGCAGTGACATATCGATGACAATCGACAGGTAACAATCGATTATTGCAACGACAACGGTGCACCGTCAGGACAGACGTCGAAGGCCGGTCCGCTGCTATGGAGAGGAAAAAGGAGCCAGTTCTGAAATTCGGTTGAATGGCATCAGACCACACACCTTGGTGTTCAGGACCGGATATGGAAACCTGACGGTAATGACAGGCAATAGTGCGAGGTCTTTTTGGTAGATGTGTTAGTGTAAACTGTGAACAACAAGTGGTGCGACATGACAGGTGTACTTAGCTTGGCAGAAAACCTCCTTACTCATCGCTTGTAATTACTGATGTCATGGGAAATGCCTCTCACCGACACTTTAACAAAATGGCGTTCAGCTGACCACCGAACTTTACTTCAGGCGTTCATCACAAAGTAAAATAAGAATAGTTTGTGTGGAGACAACGTCCGTCTGTCCTTCTATTAATTTCCTAGTATTAGCGACTAAACAGTCTGTTGGATTTTAATGAAATTCGGTATACGCGTTCTTTACAAATTGCTGCGTAAGCATGAGTTTCATGAAAATCGGTTGTGACAATCATAGTTTATTAAGGGAATAAATAAACTTCGATTCATACCTCCCATATTTCTTGACCAATACTGGTGAACTCCGGCACAGATTTCTGTGTAATGTCGTTGAGAAATTGTTTCGTGAAAATGAGTATAGTGAAAGTCATGCTTTACTTAAGGGCGTAAATTAAAGTTTTCAGTATTTTCTGTACTCTTAATCCAATTTAAACAAAATTCGTTACAAGAGACGTCCACAGAATCGCATTAAGTGACCGTCAATTTAGTGAAAGTCTAACTTTACTTAAAAGGGCGTTAATAAAGGTTTTCTCCTATTTTCTACACATTTCTTCCGCTTTAAATAGAACTCAGTACAGGAAGTATACGGAAAATTTTGTTGACAGTTGATGAGTTTCGTAAAAATCGGTACAGTAAGATCCTAGTTTTCTCACGGGAGTAAATGGATTTATATCCGTCGATTCCACATGTATTGTCCGATTAGCTTAAAATTCGTTATAACAGATCTGCATGTAACTCTATTAAGCATGTGCGTGCTTCCTGAAAATCGGTGCAGGGAAGGCTGCAATATTTTATGGACATAAACAATACGCGTGTACATCGAAACGCTGACATTCTGAAACTAAGGAACACATTGGTAAAGTCTGTGTGTACTACACTACGGAGTATACCATTTATAAACTTGTGCACTGCTCAACTGTCGTGCATAAATATCTGAACCACATGGCGATGTTAGAGCTTGCGTATTCATTGAAACACAAGAGTACACACGAGCTTTTCCGTACGTGAAGGAATTCATTGCCTCAAGATGGTTCAGACTACTGTTAAACCCTTTAAAGACGAAGCGTATCTGTTTTGTATAAGGACTCAGTGCGTACCGCGCTGTAAACACTCTCCACTTCGGTTATAAGAACCAGTCTCTTAATGTTTTATAAGGCAAAGTTGCTGTTTGTTCTGAGATCCGTACAAAACACATAAACGCAATGTGGGCACCACGTAGAATTTTTTAATGTTAAACCTGGTGGTGCGTAAAGTTACCGCTAGGCTTTAAAAGGTTAAGACAGACCAACAAACACGCACGCTGTTTACAGTTATATATTTATATCAGTGTCACCCCTAAATGTTTCGGTGGTCAAGCCACCATCACCAGGCGGTACCAAATGTCACAGACTTCGTTCTGTATCTGAACTGATGCAGTACGGAGTCTGTGACGTTTGGTGCCCCCTGGTGATGGTGGCTTGACAGCCGAAACATGTAGGGGTGACACTGATATAAATATATAACTGTAAACAGCGTGCGTGTTTGTTGGTCTATCTTAACAGTGTAAAAATATGCACGGTACACCACATATAAGGCTTCGACCGTAATTAGTGATGTTTCCTTTGACAGCAGCGGATCTGTGTGATGACACTAACTACTCTAATGCCTGTCTTCCTTATTGCATACAGAAAGGGAAGTCCAGGCCGTTACCATGCATGTATGTAGTTTCCCCACACCAATCACTCTGAAATCAATTTTCGTATGTCACTTAAAGAATGTGCGTGAAGACTGTATTATTATTATTATTATTATTATTATTATTTACACATTTCACATTACAGAAGACATCAACTTGTTGCAATTTTTGTTATTAAGGTTTCTTTTTTCTTCTACATTTTGTCCACCTTCCACGAACATTATTGGCCTCTGAGTTCCCACTCGGACGTTCCGAGACCTTCCTCTGTTTCGCGTTAGTCCATCCTTCAACAACTGTCCTTCCGCCAGGTGGGCCGCTGTGGCAAATTCAGTTTGTCGCGATTTATATGTCTTGCAGAAGGCAAACTGTCACACTCACTCACATTTGATCTTAATATTATTTAATTATTGTAAGGTGTCCTAATCAAATATTTATTTAAGCATTCTTCTGTTTGTTTAGCATCTGTTTGTTTTGTCTGTGTTTGTTCAGCATGTGTCTGTGTTTACTTTCCTTTGTTCTTTGTGTTTTACATTGTGTTGTTTCTGTTATGGTTCATCTGGCTGTTAACTCGGCACATTAATAAACATTAATAGAATCGCCATTTTTATTGTATTATCATTATTATTATTATTATTATTATTAATCTTCATCACAATCTTGATCATGGGTAGGCGGAGAACACAGACTGAATTCTCAAGCAACAGATGCTGTTATTCACTTCCTGTCCTCTTGTGATCCAGTGTGGTTCTTGGCGACAGCTTTTAGAAATATTCGTACTGAAATTTTCAGTCAAAATTAGAAACGAAAATTTTGAGATAATAAAAAATGAATTTTGATGCATTTAAATAAGCAGAAAAGAGAAAACTGAGATCTTTTCACTTACTGGTTTGTTTCCGTTTGTTTGTTGCATGCCTTGTGTCCCTCAGTACTGTTACATTTGTATGAAACACAGGCACGAAATGCGTTTGGATTTTCATACTTTCCCTAGAATGTACAGCTTTGTAGCGGCAGTTGCGTGACCTTCATCGTCAAAATGCTTACTGTCCTTTTGGATGTGCATCCGGAGGGCGAAGAAAAGACAATAAACGAAGCATCGCCCCACGATAATCACCGCTTATCGCTCCACTGCGAACACTAGCCAACCTGGCACTGCCGACGCACGGTGCGTCTCAGTACAAGGACAACGAAAATTAAACTACGTTACGTGATATCACTAAGCATATGAAATAGATACTAAGATAATTTTGTGTGACACATTTCAAAGGATGCTGAAGGAAGAAGGCTTGGATTACTCGAACTTGTATCATGATGTATGTCCGGAGGAACTCACAGAAATCACGGAAGAAACAGAATTCAAACCCCAAGACTCCCTAACAGGGAGTACGAGTGTTAAAACCTCAACTGTGCCTTTCTACTCTTCACTTTCTGTTTGGTGGTTAAATACTGAACTTTGAGATGCCATTGTCTGACATGACTCACAACACTTTACCTTTAAATGTTTAACACATTTTCGTTAAAGAACCATATTACGCAGAAGCTAATCAGAAAATATCCGATTAGTTCGGCTATTTTAAAACCACATATCAACTTCTGAAGTTATACTGCATCAAACGTGGTACATTAACTCTAAATAATGCATAGCAAAACGTTGAGAGCATTACTTGGCCACTTCCAAACGTCACGTTGCTATTTGCCTGCACGAATGGATGCCACTCAGGACAATCATGCCTCTGTCCGAGATAAGCAGACAGGACCTTTCAAACTGTAGCCAAGGCTCCTTAATACTTTGCCACTGCGGATCAAAAATCTCCGAAACTGTAGCCAAAACTCTCTACGACTATGCCAGTGGGCACTGGAAACCTCCAAAATGTTAACCAAGAACTTCACTGTTGTGTCAACGTACACTGTAAATCTCCCAAATTGTAGCCCAGGCTCCTCACTATTGGTCCAATGTGCACCGGAATCCCTCTAAATTGCAGCCTAAACTCCACACTGCTGCGCCAGTGTGCACCGGAACCCCCCAGATTGTAACCTAGACTTCTTACTGCCGTGCCAATGTGCACAGGAAGGCCCCCAAAGTGTAGTCTAGGCTCCATATTGCTGTGACAGTATTCTCTTTAAGTCTGTAGAAAATGCGCTGAATTTGGAATGCACTGGTTTATTTTACCTGCTGTTGAACGATGTCTCGTCAACACCACAATTCAAATAAGGTGAGAACGCCGGCAATTACGGTTTGGAAGGACGCGGAAAGATAATGGCGTAGCGACGTGTGTGTCGAATGTAACTGCAGGCCGCTAAAATTCTGCACAGAAGCAGTAACTACAGCACCGAGAGTTTCGGTGGATAATATTCAAAACTAATCATCAAACACGGCTGGCATTTCATTGGAAGGCAAGTGAGAGTTAACGTTTTAAAGCCTAGCGGTAACTTCAGGTACCACCAGGTGTAACATTGAAAAATTCTACGTGGTGCCCACATTGCGTTTATGTGTTTTGTACGGATCTCAGAACAAACAGCAACTTTTGCCTTATAAAACATTAAGAGATTGGTTTTTATAACCGAAGTGGAGAGTGTTTACAGCGCGGTACGCACTGAGTCCTTATATAAAACATATACGCTTCGTCTTTAAAGGGTTAAACTAACGACGTCGTACATGACCACAGACATGACAATTTGAATAATGCACTTTATTTTATAAAGAAGTACAGAATCTGCCTGTACATTCAGGATGCATACACAGCAGGGGTGAAATGTTCACTTTACCGGGTGTACGTGCCCCTTACAACATAAAATGGAAGCCGGTACCCAGTCGATATAACGACTCACTACGGGTTGGATGGTTCGGGGTTCGAACTCAGGTGCGTGCAAGAGATTTTCTCTTGTCCACACACGTCGAGATCGGCCCTGGGGCTCGTTCAGCCAACTGTATAAGGGGCATTACGTCTCTTTCTTAGGGGTAAAGCGGTCGGAGCGTGGAATTGACCCCCACTCGTATATAGCGCCGAGGGTAAATATCAGTAGAGCTGTTGTCTCTTCTCTCCTCTGATGGCATGTTAGGGCTCTACCTTTAATTTTACACTAAACTTGCACTTTCAAACTGAATAAAAAATGCTGTGGATAACTTTGCGTCGTGAAACCTATGTTTAGCGTTTCCATCCACTCCTACACTCGACAAAAATCGCTGC
Source organism: Coptotermes formosanus (assembly GCA_013340265.1). NCBI lineage: Eukaryota > Metazoa > Arthropoda > Insecta > Blattodea > Rhinotermitidae > Coptotermes > Coptotermes formosanus. Next base: position 214,189 of record BLKM01000555.1, on the reverse strand, counting down.
AATCATGCCTGTGGCACTGCGTGCCACACAGAGAAACAGCAAGCGGAAACAACTCTACTGGCTGGCGGACCGACGTGTTAGAACTTACTGAGACCATTTAAATGGCTCCGCTTGCAGCATCAGCCTAGTGCCCGATGTAACACGCACTCGCACGCTCCGCTAGAAAGGCGCTTGTAGCCACCACTTCTCACAGCTGAGTGCAGCGCAAAGAACTTATCCTTCGGCGCATAGCGCTACCTTTGTTTATATCAAAAATACACGGTCTGTTATTTTTGGACCTGATTTCTCTTTCTGTGTGATGTAATTGGGTCAAGAGTGTTTATGTTTCACTGAGTTTGAATTTGTTCGTATGTTTAAGAATGAGGTTTTTTTAAAAAAAATATTTTTAACTGCCTTGGGGTTAAAATGGAGAAAATCGCGGGCACTTCAAGCGTCCTGTCTTCGTCTGAATTTTAGTTTGTTCTGAAAGAGCAATGCAGACAAACATTTGTTAAACTTAACTGTGATAAGCAAAGTGGCGTTGTTCAAAGAGGGAATGCCTACTCTTCCACTTCCAAATCTCAGCACCAAGCCAGCAGTTACGTTCTCCCCATCCAGCATTTTCATTATTCAAATTTCACATGGTTCTGCGGCTGCAAACACACACACACACACACACACACACACACACACACACAAACTGACTGAAAATGAGTGACATGAATAACTTAATAATTCTGAAAAATCGGCACGAATTACGGCTCTAATGGCACTCATTAAACGTGGCAAAACTACAATGGAGTTTCACATAATACCCTGGTATTAGGTGTGCAAATACCGCCCAGAATTATTTGATGCATCAAAACTTGTAAACTTGATTTTAACAATTCCGTCGCCCCCTGCAGGAAAATGATCCCCAGCTATGAAGAAATCAGAACATGTTCGCGGAGCTCACGGTTAGTTGACGCTGATGTCCACTGAAACACGACTTCTGAAAAGTCTGATGCAACGACCGATAATCTGTATCTCCGCTATACAAGTCTGTAACAGGAAATGCCGCATAATGTGTTAAAAACGCAAATAAAGTTTAAACGACTGCAGATTTGTTTCAATTATGCACTGGCTGCATCGATGTCCGACCTCTGCGTGACGAGTTTTTCAAAACTTAGATTAAGTATGTTATTATTAGGACATGAAGAGGGACGAGGCGACAGGGGAGTGGAGAAGACTACATAATGAGGAACTTAATGACCTGTACTCATCACCAAATATTATTCGGGTAACCAAATCGAGAAGAATAAGATGGGCGGGGCATTAGCACGTATGGGGGCAAAGAGAGGTGCATACAGGATTTTGGTGGGGAGACCTGAGGGAAGACGACCATTTGGGAGACCCAGGTGGAGATGGGATGATAATATTAAAATTGATCTTAAAGAAGTGGGATGGGGTATGGACTGGATTGAGCTGGCTCAGGATAGGGACAGGTGGCGGGCTCTTGTGAATGCGATAATGAACCTCCGGGTTCCACAAAATGCGGGGAATTTCTTGACCAGCTGAGGAAGTGTTAGCTTCTCAAGAAGGCCTCTGCTCCATGGAGTTAGTTAGTTAGTTAGTTAGTTAGTTAGTTAGTTAGTTAGTTAGTTAGTTAGTTAGTTAGTTAGTTAGTTAGTTAGTTAGTTAGTAGGAAATGGCACAGCCTTACGATAAAAAATGCGTGATTTTTAATAAGACTGATTTCGTAATGTCAGGGGTGGAAATGGCTTTCCAGAACTGGATAGAAGTTCTAGCATAAATTGGGAAGACCGGGGAATGTATCAGTGGAGTTACTATGTTAAATTTACAACCCCTAATTTTCATTTATCTGTGCCATCAGCACTTCACTCTGTACAGCTTAAACTGTCCGAATTAGCTCAGTTATTAATTCGATAGTTTTCAGTTTTAAATGTTACCAGCAAAAATTTACTACTCAATGAGCGTTTACAAGTACTAATATAATCTTTGATACCCAATAGTTAATGTAAACAAATGATATTTAAAATTACGGTAGGGTCTGGTGATGTGTTTGTAACGCAGATGAAGAGTTACTTCCCGAGTCATAAAAAGAATGCAAACACAGACCCTCACACCGAGTAAACATATACACAAGGCTCTTTCAATAGTCACCACAGGAATTTTCGCTTTGATTTCAGTCCGCAGCTTCTTTTCCAGTAGACTTTCTTTTCAGAAATGAGATAATTTTAGTCGGTGTACCGGCTACTTTGTGCCCTGAGTTATGCTTCGAAACTCAACAAAGAAGCACAAGGCAAGGTTACCACTTGATAGGCGGGACAGTAATTTAAACGCGCCTTAGAGAAGCAGGACTGTGAAAAGACCGGCCTCAAACGAACTAGCCCGGGATAGGAATCTGAAGGATTCTGTGGAAACAGTAACGAATTCTTTCGAGTTCCTACAAGTTACGGAGATGTTGGGCGGCAGAATAATTGCAGATTCCCCACCCTACATCCTTCCATCACGAAGCAATGAAGCAAGACTCAGATGAAACAATTCCGTGCCATGAAGGCATGTAGGAGGAGTAGAGGTGTAGCTCCACTCATTCTTAACCTCAACACTAGATGGAAGTGAGTGGTCGACTTCATGCCCCGGCCACTTTACACCCGGGATAGAACCCCGGTACGAATTGAGTAGGAGCCGGTCTGCACATTTTGGAGAAGAGACACACCGCTTTCATCTGCCTGTATCCAGACCTTTGGTCACCCGTTCCGTAGACTAGTCACTACAAAAGAGAGTTCATTTTTTTCCTTACCTTCTTACATAATATTACGTTATTTTGAGACCAATTTTAACAATATTTGAAGAATACACAACCCTTCAAAATGAAAGTAATACGTTCCTTCGAAACGTCTGGAAACACTAACATGGCGACACAGCGTCACATCCCGAAGACCCGAATCCTCAGAAATGTGGTCCAACAAACGCACGCAAATAAATTCATTGTTACAACAGAACAGGATTTCACGGTTCACTAGCACAGCCGGTCTATCGTCTCCTGTTGTTACACAAACGCTGTAACCCGGTAGACGCACCATATGTTCCGTGCAATGTAACTAATGCGCACATTCTTACAACTACTAACATAGTGCACACACACACACACACACACACACACACACACACACACTTGTATACATACCCAAGCCCACGTGCTTGTGATGCAATTCTAAATACGTGTACGTACGGACGATGTTTTTAAGAAAGGATGTACGTATATGACCCCCTCTGTTTCCTCACCTCCGTTTCCGCACCTTACGACCAAGAGGGAAGAGTGAGCTTCAACTGCCAGTTTCACACGTGTTCAATACGCGAATTTAACACCCGGATGTGAAAAGACTCGCGAGTTGGAATAATGGGAGTCAAGCACTGAAACTTGACTTCTATTAATAACGTGTTCGCACACGGTTAACAACTTAAGCAGGTCCTGACTTGTTCACCACAGAAGTGAAGCTAATATGGGAAAGATCTTGTGAATTGCAACGGTTTCTGTACAGGGAATTTTCCATTTCTAAATGTAAACATATATACTCCTTGATTGAATGTCTACGGCTGGCCCGCTCAAACCGTAGCTCGCGGACAGCATGTTGCCCGCGGCACAGTGTTATGTTGCCCGCGGATACATTTGAAATAAGACCGCCTTTTAACCGTTTTCGTGACACAGCCGAGACAGAATGCCAAAGAAATTTTGAAAACTTATGAGCTGTTTATTTACGGAGACATACATTAAATTACTAACACATTTAAAAAAAATTGTGTTGAAAATAGCGACAACCTAATCCAGACTGTGAATTGTATTTATTGATAGATTTTTCGTATTATTATTCGTACCTTTTGATTGCACACATGTATACACACACACACGCACACACAGGTCACATTACGCATACTATTACACGGACACTAAAACATTCTTCATTTTCTGTACTGAACTTTATGTTACCCGCACTACATAAAAAGTTGAGCAGGCCAGGCCGAAGGGTACAGACGCACTGCAAACTTGTTGCTTAGAGGTTAGCGGGGTAGCAGGTGCTAGTGCAGTGGTTCCCTACTCAGGTCGCAACCCAAATCAGGGTCGCGGGGGGTCTGGCCTAGGGTCGCGAGAGCGTAGTAATGTTAGTAATGTAATAAGCATTATTTAAAATAAATAACACATGCATTACATTCTTCGGTTACTATATTTTTGGCATTACTTTTCTGTTCATTTTATGTAACGTTCTATATATTCAGTATTTCACAAGTTTTTATTTCGAAAGCAAATGATTTGTCTAACCAGCACATGTAGGAGTTATTTAAATAAACACTTATTTCTTGCATGTTTTGTGTATTTAACCTTTTAGAGCCTAGCGGTAACTTTACATACCACCAGGTTTAACATTAAAAAATTCTATGTGGTGCTCACATTGTGTTTATGTGTTTTGTACGGATCTCAGAACAAACAGCAACTTTTGCCTTATAAAACATTAAGAGATTGGTTTTTATAACCGAAGTGGAGAGTGTTTACAGCGCGGTACGCACTGAGTCCTTATATAAAACAGATACGCTTCGTCTTTAGAGGGTTAATATTGTCTCAAAAAATATTAGATTTGACAAATAACATTAAAAATTTAACACTTTTTAAATAAGTTGCCGTACTATGTAGAGTTCAAAGGCATTAGCATTAGTTCCTTTGTAGCAAATATTACTGACTGTTGCCGTTTCCATGGTAAGGTCGCGGTTCATATACCACTTGGTACTTTACGGTTACACACATAAAAAGCTGGGAACCGCTGTGCTAGGGGACAGCTTAGTGCGGCAGTCCGGATAAGTTTCTTGCTGTCTGAAATCGCATTCCCGTCATGCATCTGCTGCTCCGCTAACTTCCAAGCAACACGCTTGCAGAGTGTCTGTACGCTAAGAGCTGGAACAAAACTGTACTGCACGTGTTAACTGAATTGGCAAAACACCAGCCATGAAACAAGCACAAACAAATGATTGTCGAATTTTTAAGAACTGCTATAAACATTTGTGTATATTTGTGTGTTTAAATATCGGTATATGAAAACTAAAAACGCTGAAGAGCATCGGGTTACCCTGACACGGGAACTGGACCTCTGAAACGTGTGTATGTTAGGATTAAAAACAATATAACTTTTCGTACACCCTGAAGGCAAAGTAAACAGAGACAATTTGACGCACAGTGTGACAGATCCCTCATCCTGTATAACAGGTTAATTGACCGACATGACAGCAGAAGTAAAACGAGAATAGAAAGATGGAGACTGACACGAGCTTTGCGTTGTACAAATTCTTCTTCTGTCCTTATACAGTGAATTCAGTCTTATATTTATTCAAAAGAAACACCGGTGTGTTTCAGTTCTAGCACAGGCGGTGGCGATAAACAGCTGGAACACGACATCGTCTTCTATGCGGCGTAAACTGATTATTTACACTTATATTAATGTTATTATTTAAGGCCGTGCCAAGACGCACGCCGGAATCTCATCGCAGGGGCCCGAGTTCAGTCCCCAGGAAATGCATGTGAAATTTGTGATGGCCAAGTAGCAATCAGACAGATTTATCTGTGAGTACTTGGATTTTCCCGTCAGTGGCGTTTCACCAGTGATCCATGCCCATATCAACACTACTGCTGCTGCTGCCGCCGCCGCCGCCGCCGCCGCCGCCGCCGCCACCGCCGCCGCCACCACCACCACCACCACCACAATCTAGCGCATACTCAGAACCATCAAATAAGGCCACGCTATTTCGCAAATAGCATCATCAAGGAAATATCCAAAGAACTAACTGTGCTGAAAGCAGATACATATATGACGTTTCAGTTTCGGTTCCTTACAAGAATACTGAACAGTGCGTTCCGTATATGTACATCATCATCATCATCATCATCATCATCACCATCATCCTATGCGATAACATGTGAAGACGTACTAAACGACATCTTGATTAGTAATCCTTCATTTGGTAAAGAACCTTTTGTTTTTTTGTTCAGATTCACATTATGATTTTGTTACAAACATTATACCGTTATATAACAAAATCTCATTAACTCCGGGGTACCGTAACAGAAATTCTCACACATCATGGTAACTGTAAACTGCTCGAGACAGCCATCTTCTCTGTAGTTACCATGTAAGGGTCTCTATTACATAAATCGAGTAATAAAACTAAGTCGATCCCAGTGGCCGCGCCGTCTGGTCTGCGGTCACTCGCTTGCTGGAATTGCGGATTCGAATCCCGCCGGGGCATGGATGTCTGTCTGTTGTGAGTGTTGCATGCTGTCAGGTAGAGGTCTCTGCGTCGGGCTGATCACTCGTCCAGAGGAGTACTACCGATTGTGGTGTGGTGAAGCCTCGATAATGAGGAGGCCCTAGCCCACTCAGGGCCAGTAACGCCATTATTTGATCAACCTGAAGCACATCGCAGCAACGTATGTATCAACATTCACCCCAAATCATCATGATCATCATCTTCTTCCATGGATTAGGTCGTTTGACCTGTTCCGGCATCGACGCATTGCCATCGTTTTCTGGGACGTCCACGATCTCTTCTTTCTCTGGGTTTGTAGTTGACGGCATGTTTCGGGAATGTGGTGTCGTCCATTCGTCTAAGATGGTTAATCCAGTTTTGTTTGTATTTGGATCTCGCGTCTTGTATTCCACAGATCTCCAATGTATTTTCTTATGACTTCACTTCTTATTTTGTCTAGTCTTGTGCAAAGGCGCATAGCCTCGGTTCCCGACGACTGTCACCCCAAATCCATATATTAAAACAAACAGTGGGAACTGAAAAACAACGTTTCATATGACGTGTTATCGCCATCGGAAGCCGCAAGTCTGGTAACTGCATTAGGTACGTGAAGGGTTCATGGTTACACTGGTGACACGCTACGTGACCAAAACGTGAAATGGGTAACATCTGTCACGGCACTGATCACATCAACCCGTTTTTATACTGTTGTTACATGCACCATCACATTTTAAAGCCTAGCGGTAACTTTACATACCACCAGGTTTAACATTAAAAAATTCTACGTGGTGCCCACATTGCGTTTATGTGTATTGTTCGGATCTCAGAACAAACAGCAACTTTTGCCTTATAAAACATTAAGAGACTGGTTTTTATAACCGAAGTGGAGAGTGTTTACAGCGCGGTACGCACTGAGTCCTTATATAAAACAGATACACTTCGTCTTTAAAGGGTTAATCCTTTCAAGACTGAATTCACCTGCCTGTATACATAAATTCAGCTACTCCCTTACAAAATAAACAGTCCTTGTCCATTTAGACCAGCCAGTCAATGTGATTAGGGGAAAATTCGGTGCATGTTCTAAGTATACACGCAGTGTGCAAGATGTAGTAATGTTACAGAATGTGATCCATTTGGTCACCACTGGGCTTTGCACGGTTTAAAATACATCGTTTTATACGACGCCTCACCTATAGCGTCACGTGTTCTGTGGTACCATTTAATTCCTCACTGCTAGCCATAACATTATTTTCCTCGGTCATAACAACACTCGTTTATAACGACACAAAGTATTCAGTCCCTTTCACGACCTTATAACCGAGTTCGACTTGGCAACTGTAACGACAGATGGTGATCATGAGGCCAGTGCGTTGGTTTGGGTTGGGTAAGTGGGTGGGTGGTTGGTTGGTTGGTTGGTTGGTTGGTTGGTTGTCTGGTTGGTTGACTGGCTTTTTCGGTACTGCACAATATTTAATTATAAAAAGCGCAGACAGCTTTGGGTGTGATTCGGAGTTTCGTTGTGCTGTACAATTTCGAAAACTGCAAAGCTGACAATCTCAGAAGAGGTATCGAGAAGGGATAGAAAGAGAACGGCAAATGTAACTAAAATTAGGGATTCCAATTCATATGAAGTTTTAAATGAATATCGGAGGTGGCCTTATCGATATCGAATTGTTTTATCGGTTTATAAAACTTTTAAATTCTCGAGCACCTAATTAACTTCAGTCTTGAACATCTGATTTTGCCACTGATTGTATTAAAACTACCTTACGTAACATCACAATGCAATGTAAAGTTCCGGTAATAATTTTTGACGTTTCGTTTAGATGTCTGTTATAATATCAGGTGATAATTCATGGTCGTGCGCTTCTCTTCTGCATTGCTAAAACGGAAGATACAAAGCTTTAAATTTTCAGTCTAGAATTTTCTCTTTATAGATACTAAACACAACATGACACGAAGAAGTTAAGCAATATATATCAATGCGACAAATAGACAAGGATGCCGTATCGATGTGTCGATACCGAACCGAGTTATCGATATCAAATGACATCTCCAATTAACATACGGACGTCAGTCTGACTGTGTCCGACTGTTTACAGGTGCAGGAAGTTATCGATGCCTTGGAGACCCAGATAGATTCCAAGCTGAATGACGCCGTGCAGGGAGTTCGTGTGGTGAGTGGTAACTGCTACGTATGCCTCACCAAAGAAGACAAGGCAGGGGCCCTGCTAGAAACGGGCCTGACACTTCGAGGTGTGAAGATTAACCTGGAAGATGTGTCTCGCGGGACAATAACAGTCGCACTGTCCGGTGTCCCACATGACGTCCCGGACAGTAGCGTGGCCCGAGTGGTGGCCAACTACGGGACTGTCATAGGTGAGTCAAAAACATTCATTCTGGACCCTACTCCCCTTTCGAAGGACATTAATTGGGCTTATGAGAATATCACACTTCATATCAGGGGTTCCCAAACTCAGGTAGCGACCGAAATCACGAGACCTCGAAATTTAAAAAAAAAAAACCAACATTTATATCTAAATTCAAACAGACTGATCGAGAAAGATGTAATTATTGAATCTTTGTTTATTAATTTTAAACATACTGGGGCAGTCACCAAATTTTTGACATTATTTTTCTGTTCATTTTACGTAAAGTTCCATAGGTTCAGTATTTCACAAGTTTTTATTTCGAAGCAAATGATTTGTCTAACCAGCACATGTGTGAGTTATTTAAATAAAGATTTGTTTCTTGCATGCTTTGTGTATTTAATATTGCCCCCAAAATTATTGCATTTGACAAATAACATTAAAAATTTAATATTTTTTAAATAAGTGGAGATATTATGTAGTTTTCAAGAAAAGGTCGCGCGTCACATACCGTTTGCGACTTTAGGGTTACACACACAAGAAGCTGGGAACCGATATTTTACATGAATTGCATGTCCCCAGTTTCAACTTACGAATCAACAAAGAGATTCTCATGAAAGTTGGTATGATCTTTATGCCACTGAGGGCTACACAACATGATACTTTTTTCTAATTTCCTACAATCATTAATATCAACATGGCTGACGCGCAAATCTTTGCGGTTAGAAAGACACAAACGATATTTTATTTAGGTTTCTGAAATTATGCATGATAGGGTAATAGATGTTTAAAATTCGTGTAACTTGTTAGGCAATTTTTCAAGAAGCAAGAGACTGGACATCGTGGGAAAATTACTTTCTGTTTGACGGCCGCGTCTAATGAACTGTCAGCTTTACTTCATGAAGTATCGGTTGTTAAGCCAACAGTTACAAACATGGCGACATTATGAAAATTAGGGGTTATCTGCGCCAAATATGGTGCAGACAGAATCTGTTTATAAGGAACACGTTTATCGAAGAAATTAGTAACTTATGTCAAGATTATAGCTAAGTCTATACAGAACGACAGCAGACTTTATGACTTCTTCCCGCAACTCCCTGTAGACATTAACGTGTAGACAGAACCAGTAAATAAATATCAAGTCTATAAAAGAAATCAGTTAATATATCTGTTAAAATTATAGCCAAATCTATGCACACGGACAGCAGGGCCTGTGACTTCTGCCCGCAAATTCTGTGCACCTTCACGTTCAGCGCAGTAAAACGCACTTTTACTCCTCTCAAACAACATTACATACTTCCAGCACCCTACTAAGTCATCCGTCTGACACACAACGAGTGTCTCGTGATGCTACGAACCGATATGGCATACCGACACCTACTTTGTTTTCAACAGTGACGCTGACACGCGTCCTTTCAAATAAATTAACGTAACCATGATGCCAAATGAGCCAGTAAAGATGAGAAAGTCAGCTTTACCTATGTGTTTCTCTTGCAAAATAGACATGACAGTCACTAAGGTGTGTATTTAAGTCCACGAGTTGTAAATTTTTAAACACGAAACCTCGGTATCTAATTTGTTGTGAATAACGTATGGCAGCCCTGAATACGAAGAGGATCAGAAACTTTTTCGGACCTCCCGTGAGTAAGAAAGGTAGAACATGTGCAGAAATGACAGAATAAGTTGCGTTAACCTTTTAAAGCCTAGCGGTAACTTTACATACGACCAGGTTTAACATTAAAAAATTCTACGTGGTGCCCACATTGCGTTTATGTGTTTTGTACGGATCTCAGAACAAACAGCAACTTTTGCCTTATAAAACATTAAGAGACTGGTTTTTATAACCGAAGTGGAGAGTGTTTACAGCGCGGTACGCACTGAGTCCTTATATAAAACAGATACGCTTCGTCTTTAAAGGGTTAAAAGTGCCAGTTTATGTTCGTGTCTGACATTGTGTCAAACAGAAACCTGACAACTCGCCGGGACGCTGTATTTAGGATAAAAGAAAATATTTTTGCAAGAAATAAAATTGGACATCTACGGGCAAAAAGGAAATCCGGCTGTATTCCGTGCATATAACGTGCCACACTCGAGGTCATAGCAATCACAGGCATGAAAGAACCTCACGTATTGGACAACAGTGAGATGACCTAGGGAACTTCGACGAAACTCAATAGCAGCTTCAGATCTTTTGCGCAAAAAGTTTTACGATAAAGCACGAAATGCGAACCAGTCGTTTTATATTTTGACATTATTTATTCCTTGCAATTTGGCTGAATTAAATTGTACATTCCTGACACCAACAAATGCACTTCTGATATATAAACACAATCTTATATCGCTCCTACATTTACTATAATATGAATCACTTTTGTAACCTATTATATCTCAGTTTTAAACTCCTGGCGTACAGCTCCCTGAGGATGGCGTAAATTATGCCGAAACATGTAGCAATGATGCACGATTTTATTTTTATATATCATCTGTGCATTTGCTGGTGTCATGAATGGACAACTGAATCCAGTCCTTTAATAACTCTGAATCTGAAACTGAAAACTAAAACTAAATGTAATTAACTAAAATAAATCACTAATTAACACGAATAATAATAATAATAATAATAATAATGACTGTGTTAAAAACGCCTATAATAATGTCAGTCTTATTGATGGTAACACATTAAAACACTGGCTAAGGAAATCTTATTAATGGTAACATAATAAAACTGCCTAAGGAAATCTTATTAATGACAACACAATAAAACACCGTCTAAGGAAATCTTATTAATGGTAACACAATAAAACACTGTCTAAGGAAATCTTATTAATGGTAACACAATAAAACACTGTCTAAGGAAATCTTATTAATGGTAACACAATACAACACTAAGGAAATCTTATTAATGGTAACACAATACAACACTAAGGAAATAACTAGATCAAGAATTAAGTTCCACCGACGATCGACGAGTCGGCATTTCAAAATTTAAAGGTGAAGGTGCAGTTGTCCCTGTGCACGTCCTGACAACATTAACCTCTGCATTAGATGGAGGTCAGCTTTACACCCTGGCCACTTCACTCTGGAGGAAAGGCCCGCTGGATGGATCCCAGAGCACGTCTGCATGTTCTGACGAAAAGAACGGTCTCTTACACCTGCCGGCAATTGAACCGCGTTTCCTCCGTCATCCGGTCCATACCCCAGTCACTGTACCGACACGATATGTCAGCTCCTATTTTTAAATGCGTCAAGATATAAATGTTCTTACCCACGCGTATCAATGTTTGTACTACACCCACAACGACACATCGTGAAGCTGAAGACAAGAAAAGCATTGAAGCAGGGTGTACAGGTTACAGCGGAAGCCACTCAGACCTGCGCTGCCACACAGCGATGGATTACGGGCCCCACCCTGCAGTACTCTCGCAAGTAGCGCTATAACGCGCAACTGCGCGCCGTAGAGCGGACGACGTCAGTTGCTGCACAGCAACCGCTGCCGCCGTCCGCTCTGCAGTACTCAGTTCGTCGTTAAAAACGCTCTGTATTTACCACATAAATCACGCCCCTAGCGAATATTTGTCCCGTCATGGCCACTACAAATTCCTGCCTCTCTAAGGTACTGCACATGCTAGCACAATTACGTCACATGAGAAGACCTACCAACACACAGTGTGGGACCTTACCTGTCATAACCACACCACTGCGTGCCGTACGACTGGGGCTTAGGTGAGACGTCAGGATAGTCTGTCACGCGTTTCCCTCCGTCCTTACGAGATGGACATAGGTTAGACGTCAGGCTGGTCTCTCTGTCATGCGTGTTTCCCTTCCTCCTTACCAGAGGGGCTTAGGTTAGACGTCAGGCTGGTCTCTCTGTCATGCGTGTTTCCCTTCCTCCTTATCAGAGGGGCTTAGGTTAGACGTCAGGCTGGTCTCTCTGTCATGCGTGTTTCCCTTCCTCCTTACCAGAGGGGCTTAGGTTAGACGTCAGGCTGGTCTCTCTGTCATGCGTGTTTCCCACCCTCACCCTGAGAGGGGCTTAGGTTAGACGTCAGGCTAGTCTCTCTCTGTTTCCCTCCCTCATTATGACAGGGGCTTAGGTTAGACGTCAGGCCGGTCTTCCTCTGTTACCAAATGCCTCTTTGTAACCAAAACAGGAGTGGTGGGGCTATAATACAAAAGACGCATAAAGCGTGGTCAAATAACCCGTAATACTGAACGCTACTGATGGCACTAAATTGAAGTTTAACCCTTTAAACACGATATGTATCTGTTTTATATAAGATCTCAGTTCGTACCGCGCAGTAAACACTCTCCACTTCGGTTATGGAAAAGAATCTGCTAATGGTGTGTAAGGACGAAACTGCTGTTTGCTCTGAGACCGACACACAACACGTAAATGAAATTTGAGCACCGTGTAGGATTTATGAATGTTAAACCTCGTGGTACGTAAGATTACCGCTAGGCTTCAAAAGGATAAATCAAATGTGTACACGGTAAGCAGATCGTTTAGGAGCGCCGTCACGTGCTGCATGAACCACGGAACATTTTGTACATTCCTCGAAGTGTGGAATGAAAGGAAGCAGATTATTTGCATAGCCTTGAGTCACGCGCTGGCCCACTGCTGTAATGTAAACTGTATGTTCCACAGAAGTACTGCTGACGTAGTAATGGGTGCGCTAACGGTTATGAGTCCTTGTTCGACGCTGCATCTAACGCACAGGTCACATGCGTCATACTGCGTTACGTTTAACCCTTTAAAGCCTAGCGGTAACTTTACATACCACCAGGTTTAACATTAAAAAATTCTACGTGGTGCCCATATTGCGTTTATGTGTTTTGTACGGATCTCAGAACAAACAGCAACTTTTGCCTTATAAAACATTAAGAGACTGGTTTTTATAACCGAAGTGGAGAGTGTTTACAGCGCGGTACGGACTGAGTCCTTATATAAAACAGACACATTTCGTCTCTAAAAGGTTAAATAACTGTGTGCTGTTAGCAGGTTTCTTTTTTGGTTCATTTGACGACACGTCGTGTTTTTGATAGGGCGAAGTACTGCGTGATAAGGAAGCAGCAGTGATGTATCTTCAGCACCTTATATAAATTTCTTCCCAGTGGCGTAAACAAGACTCCCGCAGACTCCACGGCTCGGAAGGGAGCAAACGCACAGTGTACGAAACTTTGTTGTATGTTCTTAGGACTCCGCTGCATTCTTCTGACAGAAGGCAGCATTCTGTATCCCTGCTATGAGATCTATCTGGGAGTAGCGTCACTAATGATTACAGAGAAGAGATGATTAACCCTTTAAAGCCTAGCGGTAACTTTACGTACGACCAGGTTTAACATTAAAAAATTCTACGTGGTGCCCACATTGCGTTTATGTGTTTTGTACGGATCTCAGAACAAACAGCAACTTTTACCTTATAAAACATTAAGAGATTGGTTTTTATAACCGAAGTGGAGAGTGTTTACAGCGCGGTACGCACTGAGTCCTTATATAAAACAGATATGCTTCGTCTTTAAAGGGTTAAGACATCGCGGTAGCCGGGTGCCCTCGAACGGTTATCTACACTATTGTTTTCTTGTACGTGTTGAAGAAAACCACGAAAAACCTCAGTCATGAAGACTTTCCAGATCAGATTTGAAATTGTGATCTTCTGAGAATAAAATGGGCATACTAACTACTCCACTGCAACATTCGACGGTGGCGGCGGCGGCGGCGGCGGTGGTGGTATTTAACTAGAAATTACGGTGGTGCCAAGGCTTTTTATAATTGTGGACTGTACCCGTACTTGGCAGCGTGTGTGTGTGTGTGTGTGTGTGTTAACCGTCTTCTGAGATGTGGCGCCATATATTGGTAGTCTGATACTTTATGCCATGAAGATGGAGGCAGCAGGTTTCTCCTAAACGCTGATACGTTTCTTTCAAACTACACGCCATAATACCCCAGCAGACTATAATCTTCACACTCGTAATCAATGGCGTAGGAACCTCAGCTTCTGGAATGTTTGGAAATATTTTTATGTCCATAAATTGTATGTATTTAGATTCAACGCGGGGTTTTGCAGATGTGAGCTGACTGAACTCCGTTTTTTAATAAACATACACAACACCTGTTGTCTGCGAACACTTTACGGTTGTTCTTTTACATCGTTCCATTTATTAGTCCATTACATCTGGCGTCTTCTTTCTCACGTATTACAAATTACGCTCTTTTATCTTAGATTGAAAATTATTTCTCAAATAGTGGGTAAGGTAAAGCCTAAACAGGCCCTGAGGGCTCCAGGAGGTTGAGCAGCCCAGAATTTCTATATAATTGGCACATGAAGGTGGTAAGCTTGTCAGCCCTACGCACGCACCGGCCACCTTTACCCCCAGTAAATATTCCTGGAACTCATTTCCAGAGGCTGAGTCGACCTAAGGCCACAGTGCGGCCGGAAGGATTAAGTCAATGAAAAATCCCAGTTACGTCATTGGGAATCGAAACCGCGACCTTCCTCAACCAACTGCGCCAGCGCGTACTCCTTCACTACGCTGTACACACTGTTCATGCAGACACAGTGATCACAACTTAGACATGATCTGCCGTGTCTTTTTGCATTCAGGCGCATAAAATTTTGAGATATTTCCAAAAATTTTTTAAAAATTTGTGTACTCCTGATATATGGGTTATTCAACAACGCTATCAGTGTCTAAAATTCTGCGCCTACGAAGTCCAATAGCAAGCAGCTTAACCCTTTAAAGACGAAGTGTATCTGTTTTATATAAGGACTCAGTGCGTACCGCGCTGTAAACACTCTCCACTTCGGTTATAAAAACCAGTCTCTTAATATTTTATAAGGCAAAAGTTGCTGTTTGTTCTGAGATCCGTACAAAACACATAAACGCAATGTGGGCACCACGTAGAATTTTTTAATGTTAAACCTGGTGGTATGTAAAGTTACCGCTAGGCTTTAAAAGGTTAATGAAAGAGTACACACTTTCTATACACCTCAGAGCCACCTCAGAATTTTAGGCTGCAGAAGAGCGAGATGAATCCAGCACCACACTGATGACCTACAAATATTAAAGACGAAAGGTAGTCTGTTTTATATAAGGACTCAGTGCGTACCGCGCTGTAAACACTCTACACTTCGGTTATAAAAACCAATCTCTTAATGTTTTATAAGGCAAAAGTTGCTGTTTGTTCTGAGATCCGTACAAAACACATAAACGCAATGTGGGCACCACGTAGAATTTTTTAATGTTAAACCTGGTGATACGTAAAGTTACCGCTAGGCTTTAAAACGTTAAGCGTTGCGGTACAATTTAGTCGCCCGGGCGACTTGTCGCCCAGAACTTGTGCACCCCTACCTTAATAAACTGGAAGTTACAGACATATATTTAACAAAGAGCGCGTGGTAGCATCTGGCGCGAAACACTGACACCCACAGCAACCTCAGCCAACGTAGTCAGTTTGACTACCGCCCTTCGAACCAGGTATCTTTCGTGTACAAGTCAGAGACGCTACTGTTTCAGCTGACTTACTCGCTAGCCGGTTCGACCCTTTCCTGAGATAATGACTATCCCAATTCTCTTCGTGGCAAAGAAATGTAAAGTTTTTCCTGTCCAGGCCATGAAGGCATATGGAGGGAGCAGAGGGTTAGCTCCACGTATCCTTAACCTCCGCACTGGATGGAGGCGAGTGGTCAAACTCACGCCCCGGCCACTTTACCCAGGGAAAGAACCTGGGTACCCACTGAATAAGAGGCTGGATTGGGCCCAGAATCTGTAGGGACGCTTCGGTGAACAGAAAATATCTCTTGTCTATATTGGAATTCGAACACCCGGGTCGTCAATCCCGTAGGCTTGTCACTATACCGACTACGCTGCCCTCTGGCACTAAAGGAAAATGTTCGGATTCTGAGAATATATGCAGTTCGCCTACTACAACCACCTTTCATTCACAGTCATCTGAAATCAGTCCACACAATAGACTATAAACACCTGCGGATGAAGCAACATTTATAAACAACATACGAATCAGTCGAGCAGACATGTGAATTCTATTCAACTTTGTCGTGATTCACTGAACCGAAATTTACAGGCAATAAGTTCAGGTTCGCCAACCTCATCATAGGGTGATCCAAGGACTAACTTCACAACTCTGTCGACTGCTGCATTATCCATTCTTCCAATGTGTAACAATTATGCGGACAATAAATTTCACAAATTACTGATCTGTCTCTCACAGTCAGTGCTAGTCTTTAGGTCACCGCGTGCCTGAAATGGCTGACCTCTACTTCTTCTGTTTATTCTTGAACTAATCTGCCACACGCTAATGCAAACGGTACGTATCTTCCTTAACCCTTTAAAGGCGAAGCCTGTCTGTTTTATATAAGGACTCAGTTCGTACAGCGCAGTAAACACTCTCCACCTCGGTTATAAAAACTGATCAGTTAATGCTGTATAAGGCAAAAGTTGCTGTTTGTTCTGAGCGCCACACAAACGCAATGTGGGCACCACGTAGAATTTTTTAATGTTAAACCTGGTGGTACGTAAAGTTACCGCTAGGCTTTTAAAGGTTAATCAATGCGCTGTTTAGACGACACCACCATAACTACTTACATAGTCTTTTACCACCACTGTCACTTTCTTGCACTTGATAGTGATTTAACAGACTAGGGGCCGGTTTCACCTCTTACCCCCCTAAGCTCCTCCAGCCCTGGGACCCACCACAAAACTTCGCCTGCAATTTAACCATCCTTAACACATTTTATGTTTTTAACATGTACTTATATTGTTACTTTTTCATGTAACTGTACTCTCACAAGAGTCCCTGACGATGATCCCAGGAGGGGATCGAAACATGTTGAAGTAGCCTACAGTGATTGTAATTTATAATATCTAAAATAAAATAATAATAACAGTGCATTTGTTGGTTGAGTGTTGTGTGTTTGATTAAAAAACTCCATAGCATTGTCTCTCTCCCCCTCTCTCACGCTGTTTTAACCCTACTGGCTGTGATTTCGCTTACTGATTATCAGCCACCGCTCACACCTTCCCCAGTATAAACTGCGTGACGTCTTGCCAGCTTTGTTTTCTTCTTGGACTTCCTGATCCTTGAACATGGGACCGACATGTTGTCCCGAAACGTCGGTAAGCAATTACCATACGACGCCGCGTAATATCCCAAAAGAGCGCAGATCTCAACTACGTTCATTACTTATCTCAGGATTTTAACCCTTTAAAGACGAAACGTGTCTTATTTTATATAAGGACTCAGCGCGTACCGCGCAGTGAACACATTCTATCTCAGTTATAAAAACCTGTCTGTTAATGTTGCCTAAGCCAAAAGTCACTGTTTTTTCTGAGAGCCATACAAAACACGTAAACTCAATGCGAGAAACACTTAGAATTGTTGAATGTTAAACCTGGTGGCAAGTAAAATAACTGCTAGGCTTTAAAAGGTTAATAAGGTCCAGCCACATGTCACGCGAGTAAGAGCATCGTGTTCAAATCCGGGTGACTTCGTGTGAGAATCCATGACCTGATTGAAGTTCTGTTTTCCCCTGTCAATCATCATTCCACCATTTCTCCATACTCGGGCTTGAAGTTTGGAGCTTCATCTCTGGCCCGGCACTTGGCTAGCTGAACAGTTAAGAGCCGAGTTTGAGATTTACAATATAAACCTCCACATAATTTGTCTGGTAGCTTTTTTGGGCAGTAGCAATGACTATCTAGCGCTTAAATCTAAACCAGTCGGCTACAGTTCAAGCTTTCGTTATTGCTACTAAATTTATTCTCGCGGTGTTGATCTGTGTTCGACCAATTAAGGTTCCTTTGAAGTCATTTCTAAAGCATAGCTTTTAATTATATTTTATTGTACGTACAAGTCAGTTTTTCCTGTGCTTAACCTTTTAAAGCCTAGCGGTAACTTTACGTACCACCAGGTTTAACATTAACAAATTCTACGTGGTGCCCACATTGTGTTTATATGTTTTGTACGGATCTCAGAACAAACAGCAACTTTTGCCTTATAAAACATTAAGAGACTGGTTTTTATAACCGAAGTGGAGAGTGTTTACAGCGCGGTACGCACTGAGTCCTTATATAAAACAGATACGCTTCGTCTTTAAAGGATTAATTTAGCCTCAAGCCATAGAGGCATATGAGGGACCAGATGCAGAGATCCAAGCATTCTTAAGCTCGGAATTAGCAGACAGTGAATAGTCAGCCAAAACACCCAGCCGTTTTACCCCGAAGAAAATTCTCCCCATATCTGCTGAGTATATGATACTGCATCACCCCCGAGCCTCTCAGAACGCCTAAGAAGAGAAAAATATATTGCCACCACCGGGAAAAGAACCAAAATCCTCGGCTGTACAGTCCGAAACCTAGTCACCAATGTTCCCTGTAAACCGCGCTGCCGCGCAGTAACTGAAATGCTCCCGCGCACACTGAATTCTTGCCGCGCAGCTGGAATTTTCTTATTATGCATATTACAGAAAGCTTGTTAAAGTGCCGCGCAGCCGTCAGGTCATGTAAAAATTTTCTGCTCAGAGCAGCAGCAGGTCCGCGCAGCTGTAAAATAAATAAGGGGGAACGTAGCCTAGTCAAAGTAACACGTAGCTACCCCGTCTCATATTTTATGATAGGCTGTGTCTGAATGTGGAAAGACAAAGAAAAAAAACCTACGATAGCGAACAAAAAAGGACAAATATATTACCTTTGGCTGAGGGTGTTCGAGAATTGGGTGCTGAGGAAGATACTTGGGCCTAAGAGGGACGAGGTAACAGGGGAGTGGAGAAGACTACATAACGAGGAGCTTTATGGTTTTACTCCTTACCAAATATTATTCGGGTGATCAAATCAAGAAGAATGAGATAGGTGGGGTATGTGGCATGCAGGGCTGTGGAGTCAGTACACAAAAGCTCCGACTCCTCGATTTTTAAAACTTCCGACTCCGACTCCTTCATAAAATCTCAATATGTATTAATAACGGTAAACCTGTAAGACATTTCATCGCCACCACGTGAATCATCAGGCTGCTTTTTTTTACTTATAACCTATATTTAAGTAGAAGTCTAATGGTTACTGTAGCTATCAGAGCTCTGGATTTGGAGTAGCTAGTTAAGATTTTAGATTGAGGTCGGAGTTGGAGTCGGTACATTTTTACCGACTCCGACTCCGCCTCCACCTAACAATTCCTTCTGACTCCGACTCCACCTAAAATTCCTTTCGACTCCGACTCCGACTCCACAGCCCTGGTGGCACGTACGGGAGACAAGAGAAACGCGTAAAAGGTCTTGGTGTGGGAACCTGAGGGAAAGAGTCCACTTGAAAGACCTTGGCGTAGATGGGAGCATAAAATTAAAATTGATCTTCAAGACGTGGGATGGGAAGGCACGGACTGGATTGATCTGGCTCAGGATAGAGGCAGGTGAAGGGCGTTTGTGAATGCGGTTATGAAACTTCGGGTTCCATAAAATGCGGGGAATTTCTTGACTAGCTGAGGACCTGTTAGCTTCTCAAGAAGGACTCTGCTCTGTGGAGTTAACGTGACTGGGTATTTACAGCAAGACGCAAAGAGCAGTGATCTATTTACGATCTTTCCAAATGTCAGTAACAAACATCTGATGCAAGTGACGGAACTAAGGATAGAACAGCGGATTATTAACGATGGAAAATCAGCCCATCGCTCCAACCTAACAGCTCTGACTCGTCACGACCGATCTTGTATGTCAAGCCTCGTACAGATTATAAGAAGAAAAATTTGTAAAATACGGAGCTGATATTGGGCGTCCAATATCCAACACCAATACTTCGACCTGCAGCCACCCGCACACGTAGCCGGATTTCAACCAGCCACGAGCGCGCGCGGACACACACACACACACACACACACACACACACACACACACACACACAAGAAGCAGGGTACGTATAGATCTGCGAACGACTGTCGTCTAACCGTATCTTGCATCACATAAGCTCACTTCACACTTTCTTATGCTTTTGTCCACGTTTCCATGTTATAGTATGGACAACAAGGATGACCAGCTAAAATAGGACAACCATTTACCGCGGTGATATAAGTACTTAGTGTACTATCAGAGAATCTCCCTCAGGATGGCCCAGAAGGGCCGACACACGTAGGAGAGAGTGAACATAAAATATACAGCATTGAAACTTAACGTCCATTCGTTGGTGTTTTCCAGTGTTTTTATGATTTAATGCACGCAGATGAAACCCATTAGAGCAGACCCTGTTTGTTTGCCCGACCAATCAGCAGAGAGAAATGTGTCGAACATGTCACCTTAGATGGCGAGACTGGTAGAGCGACAAAGAGGCTTCATGATTTAGACATTATTTATTAGAAACGAAAGGTAATGCAAAGGACCCACCACAGGTGCAGAATTAACCCTTTAAAGACGAAGCCTATCTGTTTTATATAAGAAATCAGTGCGTACCGCGCTGTAAACACTCTCCACTTCGGTTATAAAAACCAATCTCTTAATGTTTTATAAGGCAAAAGTTGCTGTTTGTTCTGAGATCCGTACAAAACACATAAACGCAATGTGGGCACCACGTAGAATTTTTTAATGTTAAACCTGGTGGTACGTAAAGTTACCACTAGGCTCTAAAAGGTTAAACGTGACGTTTATATAAAATTTAAAGCTAAAAACAAGGATTTGAACTTCCTGTGCCCCATGACCTGTAACTAATCATTTTAGAGGAGTCACTATGTGTACTGTGAACACAGTGTGTGGGTAATAAAGGGCAAAACATACTAATAAGTTCATCTGTGTGGCTGTGATCTGAATTTCATACTAAACGTCACTCAAAGCTCTGCCACGCACCTTGTGGGTACCAGCAAAGACCCTCAAAGGACGGCGACAAAACGCTGCCAGGTATCAAACAAAAGATCATATCGGAAGGTATGAATCACACAAACAAAACATCAGGACAAATCTGCGAGTGAAGAAAGACTATACA
Source organism: Coptotermes formosanus (assembly GCA_013340265.1). NCBI lineage: Eukaryota > Metazoa > Arthropoda > Insecta > Blattodea > Rhinotermitidae > Coptotermes > Coptotermes formosanus. The sequence goes on along the minus strand of BLKM01000555.1, from coordinate 192,572 downwards.
AACGACTCTCCAACCCAAATTACACTTCATTCTCTCTTCTAACATCAACAAGCCATTCTCGCAGTTTCACGTTTCACTGATATAATTTTCTCCGAAAGTTACTTCGTGGTCTGTTACAGAATTGCTCCAATTTCTGCTACTTCGAATTACCGTATGAATGCTAATATCCATACACATCGTCCCCGAAACCTCTCAGTTTAAGTTCTGAAGTTTTAACAACTGCAAATACCTTCTGGTTCACCCCAAGGGAGTTGGGCGCCCACCACGCACACACTAGGGCTTCTCTGAACCCTAGCGTTTAGGAGACTCCTCAACCTACACGGCGCAGCTAGCCACGGCTTATTCATTTGACGTATTCAACCTACACAACAAATTCCGTGCTACCTAAACTCTACCGCAGAAACAGGGTCGTTGAATGAAGAAACAAAATAATATTAAGTCATGATTATCTTAGCCCTTCAAAGATGCTGGGATGTAAATTCCAACTACGTCCCAGGACGGAAGGGTTTTAAATTTACTGTACCCTTAAAAGCATTCACTACCGATCGGTGCACCGAGACCGATAGAGTGTGAAGAATTAACCCTTTAAAGCCGAAGCGTATCTGTTTTATATAAGGACTCAGTGCGTACCGCGTTGTAAACGCTCTCCACTTCGGTTATAAAAACCAGTCTCTTAATGTTTTATAAGGCAAAAGTTGCTGTTTGTTCTGACATCCGTACAAAACACATAAACGCAATGTGGGCACCACCTAGAATTTTTTAACCCTTTAAACACGAAGCGTATCCGTTTTATATAAGGACTCAGTGCGTACCGTGCTGTAAACACTCTCCACTTCGGTTATAAAAACCAGTCTCTTAATGTTTTATAAGGCAAAAGTTGCTGTTTGTTCTGAGATCCGTACAAAACACATAAACGCAATGTGAGCACCACGTAGAATTTTTTAATGTTAAACCTGATGGTACGTAAAGTTACCGCTAGGCTTTAAAAGGTTAAAATCTTCGTACAGTGCACCGAGGCCGGCACTGAAAGGTTGTGTGAAAGGGGGCCGTTTTCCAGAAGCTAGGGTCAGCAAAAGCGTGTCAACTAAATTCCAAAAGAGTTTTTTCTCTCATTTTACATTTTAGTCCACACCAGTGTGTTTAATTTTTGTAAGCACAGCCTATACTCGTACCATATGAATACATTACAAACAAAGAACACTTACACACCTAAGTTTCGAAATTCCTTGTGCATAGTAAGTGGCACTACACTGGCCGTACTAAAGTGTACTGATATTGACTGCACTGTGACTCCCGGAATAACCGTCATATAATTGCAATCTGCAGCCGATTCCGGTGGCCGTGCGATCTAAGATGTAGGTCTGCAGCCGCTTGATTGATGAGATCGCGGGTTAGAATGCCGCTAAGGGCATAGACGTTCGTCTCTTTTGTTTGTTGTGTGTTGTGTAGGTAGCGGCTTCTGCGACGGGCTGATCATTCGTTCAGAGGGGTCATATCGGGTCGGTGTACCTAACTGTGTGTGATCTGGAAAACTCTAGGCGAGGTGGCCTAAGCGCGAATCGGGCTAGAACACCACAGAAAAAAAACACTGGAACCTGCAGCCTGATAAAACACAGTACTGTCATTATTTCCTACAAATATGAATGACTTCTTCATTTTGCAAGAGCATATTAGAGACAGTATGCCTAAGGTTTTTGGCATATCCTGGATACCATGACGTCAAAAGTAACTCAAGTCTTAAGAACAAATACAGTACCGAAAATGGCAAAATGTGGAGACTCTTCAATTGAAAAAATTCGCTGAATTAGTACGTGGCACACTGTAGTTGTTTTTAAAATGTTAATGTGTCACAGTGCATCACTGGCTACACCGTGTTTCGTTGACACCGTAATATCCCTCTTGAAGATGGGTGATTGTTTTCTGGAACATGTTAGGCATGGCTAACTGAATATATCTTGTTCCAAACACAGAAAAGTTACTTTGAGTGGGTTTGATTGGATGACATTCATGTTCTGTCGTCCCTCTTCCGCAGAACGTGGGCCTGTTTGATATTCCTGAACATTAATACTTAGTTCAAGCCATTTACGTCTTGACCAAACTTTCATCTCCTACGTTAAATGCATTTAAACACAGGAATTTTCGGAAGTGGATACAAAATATAATCAAACACAAATGCTTCACTCCTACGATCACGGGTACAAAAATTTTCCAAACATGTAGGCGCCACCTCCAAATTGTAGGCGCCGGCATGGTACCACAAAGCAAGTTTCACACTGAGGACCAAAAAAATATTAGGCGTTATGGCACAAACTTTAGCCACCCAGGTGACCTGGCATGCGGGATTTCAGTACTCCTGCCCATGATTAACCCTTTAAAGACGAAACGTGTCTTATTTTATATAAGGACTCAGTGCGTACCGCGCTGTAAACACTCTCCACTTTGGTTATAAAAACCAGTCTCTTAATGTTTTATAAGGCAAAAGTTGCTGTTTGTTCTGAGATCCGTACAAAACACATAAACGCAATGTGGGCACCACGTCGAATTTTTTAATGTTAAACCTGGTGGCAAGTAAAGTTACCGCTAGGCTTTAAAAGGTTAAACTAACTTCGGTCAACTTATGATATAGATCTATATCTCTGTTGTCCTGCGTAGTGGGCCGATCTTTTGTGATGGGCCGATCCCCCGTCTGAAGAACCCTACCAAGAAACCAATTATACGGAGCAGAATTCTTGAGAAGAAAGCACTCAGTCGCGTGATTAAGGAAGTGTTCGCCGTTTATGGAACCTGCAAGTTCATCACAGTGTTCAACACTGCCCGCCACTGGTGCACATCCTAAATCAAACGAAGACAGAATATCGTAACGCCATATTATTTCCCTTCCTGACAAATATGTAAAAAAGGTAAAGCAGTCCCGCTTCAGGCCTGGACAGGCCCACAGGGTTCCAGGAGGTCGAGGCTCCCAGATTTCTAGACAATCGGCGCTTGAAGGTGGTAAGGTTGTCAGCCCTACGCACCGGCCGCGTTTACCCCCCAGGAAATATTCCTGGTACTCATTTCTGTTAGAGGCTGAGTCGACCCCAGGGCCATAGTGCGACCGACAGAATTATGTCAATGAAAAATCCACTGACACCATCGGGAATCGAACCCGCGACCTGCCGGTTTGTAGCGCAGCGCCTCAACCAACTGCGCCACCGCGGGCCCGACAAATATCTAACGGGTTAAGAACCTGTTCAGGTCAGCGGTGTTGTGTAACCTTTCATTTCGTAGTTCATTTGGCAAATCTGTCAATAGTCATTAATGACAACACCCTGTCGTCCAGTAGTGCCAACACTGGGGCGATAAAACTTACATGAAATTAATCCCTAAAAACTGAGCAACTCGTACAAAATTGGTAACAAACCCCGTAAGTCCGTATTTGTATCTCGGGTCTCACTGACTTTTCCCATTCCGCCGTAAACTGTGACTCAGAACACAACAGGACTGAAAGAGGCACACACTTCTGCGATAGAAGCACTTCGAAACACGTGCTGTGTTGTCACGTACTCAAAACCCAGCCCGCAGTTTACGTTCTGGTTCCCAAACCTGTAAGCAACGAAGCCACGCACAGCGATACTTACTTTGATGTGAGGTTCAAATTCTATTTATATATTGACGTGAAGAGTGCATTGTGCTGTCAATAATACCACGTATAACTGAATAATACTCTTATATGACTGCGGATAAAGTAATTACTCGTCGAATTTCACATCCTTTTCTTTCGTGTTTCTCAATTTAGATTGGGGGAGGGCAATGAAAACGTAGAGTAACCGCATTTTGCTCATCGCTGATCTGGACTCCACAACACTGACCGTAGAGGAAAGAATGAAAATATGACGCAATGGTGGAATGACAATCGCGGCATAACATAACGTCTTTACTGTGACTTCGTTAGTGCTGGCTGAAGCCTTCAGTTGGACGGCCACTCCTTATGGGCTGTCCGCGAACTGCATACTGAACACATCGCCTGCTGTGGTCTGTCTGTAGAAGCTGGTCGCTCCATACCCAATCGCGAGAAGGGGCACGTGATGAGTTAATTCCGCTTGAAACGGGTCACAGAACCTATCCGATTATTTCCGAGAAAAGCAGAATAATAATTTAATTTAAACGCTGCCATATCACTCAGTTAAATATTTCAACATACAGACAAACTGCTGTCCATTCTGTTGTTTAAACTCAGAACAAAGTTGTATTCATTACGGCACATAAATCCGACAGCTGACAGGAAATATAAACATATCCGAATGGATAGGCAGTTTATACACCCGAGGAAAATACAGGTTCGATAAAAAATTGACTCCTATATGTCTGCGTGAACGCAAGTGTTTTCAGCTAGCACGAAATCTGAACCCGACTTTCGTACGTGTCTATGAACTGTCTAGAGCCTAGCGGTTACTTTATGTACTGCCAGGTATAAAATTAAAGAAAAAGTTCTACATTCTGCCCACACAGTGTATTTGTGTGTTTTGTATGGATCTCAGAACAATCTGCGATTACCTCCTTATACAATATTAACTGGTTGATTCTTATAACCTAGACGGAGTTTGTTTACTGCGCGGTGCGAGCCGAGTTTTTAGATAAAGCGCAAGTTAATTTCATTTTTTAAAGATCTGAGGTATGACGCATTGAACACATGATATGCTGAACATGCTTCCACCCACTGTCTCGTTCTTGTAAGCCCTTACAATAACTCTGTTAGTTTCTGCAATATTATATTTTAAGTGGTCTCATTTTAAGGGAAGAACACAGACTGACGTTATTTGAGAACAAGTGACTAACAAAAATATTTGTACCTGATACAGGAAGCAAAAAAAGGGATCTGGAGAAAACTGGTACTCTTCAGCAAATACGAGTATTATTAGGGTGATGATACAAAGGTGAGTTGGACAAGCACGTAGCACAGATGGAAAAGAGGAAAAATGCAGAAAACGGTTTTTGTTCCAATGCATTCTAAGAAAACACAAACCAATATAAAAATTCTTTTTATAAACCATCACTTTCCATGGCAACAACTTGACAGAAGCAGCTGTTCTTCCACGAATAAAGAGTCATATGCTCTTCTGTTAGCACAAAAGTAAATTTGAATTCAGAGGTTTTTTTTAACACAGAACAGTACACGTAACTGGCAGTAAACAATCAGACAAATTCAGGCAGTTCTCTGTAACGGTTAATACAACGTAACGAACACGCAATAACTCTAAACTTTCTGTCACGGTATAAAGAAAGTTTGCAGTCCTGTGTTACAGTTATCATACAGCACTTCATTAGGCAAGAAAACTACAACTCTCTTTCACGATATAAGCAAACACGCGTCCTTAAATCCAGCACACACACTACATGTCAATGTAAATTACCTGCTGTGAAGCTGTAATAGAGCTGTAATTACATTTGTCCTTATGCAGGTGAAGTGGAACGGAGACTGTACAAAGGCGTGGACACCGGACAGAGAATCGTGACACTGAAGCCAGCTGATGCTGATATAAACAATATTCCATCAACCATAAATCTAGCGGGATCAAAAGCCACTTTACGGATTCTCAAGCCAGATGAGATAAACCAGTTAGGTGCCTCCTGCGTCCCGGAAAGCCCGAGTGAGTACAGTAACAGCCGCATCTAAAATTGCACTGCTCAATTTACTAATACAAGTGACGTACATCATTTTTGCATGCCGCAGCCGCGTCTGTCATTGTGCAGTGGAAGTAAGACACTTTCTGAGTAATGAAATTAATGTCGTCTATTCTTAGACAGGGATTAGATTTTTTGTACTTTTCACATAAAATCTGGGAAATCATGTCTTGTTACAGTTTTTCTAAATACCTTTCTCCAATATCCGTTGTGTCCTGCATGTTATATTTTAAATAAATAGCATTACGCCCGCATACAAGCTTGTTTCTACAGAGCGTATCTTTGATCTCCGGTCTGATGACGGCAGGTGTGGCAGGAACTATTCCGCATACAAAGCCTACCTCCGCCGGGAGTTTATATTCCGTATTCCCCCTGCAGTTCAACTTACCTTACTTAATATAACCGACTCGAAGTGGCAACCTCCAGATTCTAAACAAACATCGCATCTTCTGAAAATATTTTTCGACAAATGAAGGAGCGCTTGTCTTGAAATACTGTCAAGCGAGTGTTGATCAGTTTTCAGTGTATAAGACACATTAACACACGGCCGACTCGCCTTCCTTCGATATTGTTGTATTTGTGCATGTTCTGTATTGCGATTAAAGATACGCCCTATAGTAAGTGGCACTGAGTTTTGTACACTTACATTTCTATATGCAACTACTACACACTTGAGATCTTCGCTCTTCTGGGATGTTACGCAGCGCAGATTGGTAGTTCTTTACCTACGTTACGGGACAACCTATCAGTCCCATCTTCAAGGGTCAAGCAGTCCAAGAAGAATTCCTGAAGATGGGTCCGATAGGTTGTCCCGAACCGTCGGTAAAGAACTCCCAATCTGGGGTGTGTAACATCCCAGAAGAGCGAAGATGTCATTTACACCGCAGCGGAAGCCTGAAATCACGCATACGATAAGCTTACACAAATTTATTCTGGTCAAGTTTCAGGAGTGACCGGCGCCACAGAAAAAGACGACAAGACCTCAAAACTATCAAATGCACAAACCGAAAATGGTGACAGCCCGACAAAATCTCTCGACAGTTCCTTCTCAACTGACAGGTACCGTTCGCAACTGAACGTTCGTCTGAAGCAGCCGAAACTGAAAACTAACAGGTCGATGGAAAATATTTTCGGCAGTACAGACGACAAAACGCTACACAACACCTCCCTGCCAATTATAGACACATTCGACAGTGCGCATACAAAATCAGGCCCTCTAAAAATGTCGTCGGAAACCACACTGTCAGAAACCCGTAACAAAAATCTTCCGTGCGAAAGGCTTTTCAACTTCGATACTATGGGGTCTGCCTTACCCCAAAAACTGCCACACTCGCAAAAAACAGACATACCGCACGTCCTTTCCGCATCAGACAATGACACAAGCAATAAGGATGTGGTCACAGGAGAGGGCAGACAAAAATCCAAAGAACAGGAACTTGGCCAGCCTATACAAGGACACAGGCTTCCGAAAACGCATGCCCTGAGAGAGCCTGAGTCGTCTCCAGAAACTGCAATAAACCATACACCTAACATTTTCTCAAAACTTCCAAACCGCGTATCAAAATGTCAAAATTCTCAAATTATCAGTACTACAGACGATTCCACCGATTCCGTAGACTTCCACTTAACGTCCATACCCCAGTTACAAAACAATCCTTTCATGGTAAATTTTCGAACAACATCTCCGAATATCACGTCATCCTGTTGTAATCGGAGACCGATAACACCTGTACAAATCAATCCCTTTTTATCAAGCTCTCCGAACCCAAGTCATGTTGTTATGTATCAGGACACAGTTCCTCACGATGGGCACAGCGTTCAGTGCCACAATACCCCGCATCTGCCGCACTTACAAACTCCAGCCACCATCCAACCTGACTTAAAAGTTTTACCACCATCGGACCACCAACGTGAATTCTGTCTCCTACAAGGTACAAATTCGGGAGCGTGCAGCCCCTATCCTCATGTAAATACATCTTGTTCACACAGTATTCAACCATCAAATATTGCCCTCATAAGTAACGAAAATCTTTACTTGCCAAATTCAGCTCCGGTTTCTTACCCACTTACGCCACTGTCGTTGCCAACTACCTTCGTACCTTTATCACCCAATCAACCAATAGCTTCCTTAGGACCGAACATCACCCCTCCCATACCAAAAAACAATAATCTGCACGCTAACCCCAATTATTTTCCTAACGTTCCAACATCTAGCCACGGAGTGCTGCAAGTAGCCTCACCAAGCACAAACGTGCCGGGCAGTACAGGATATTTTCTGCCGAACGTAACAAACACTGTTGCACCTTCCACGACATACGTTCCCGGAAATGTGGCTGTTGCAGTTCCACCGTCTGTCTCGATTCCTGGCAGTGCAGAGTATTCTCCACTTACGTCCGATCTTCCTACAAATACACACCCTGGAAACTCCTGCACAGCACAGTCTGCCAGTATGTCAATGCCGAATCCGTGTTTACCAAACACACCAAATGTTCCAGCGCCTCAGCGAAATTCAAATTCTTCTCAAATTGTACTTGGACCTCATTCTCAACAGCTTATAAGCGAAGGAAATACAGCAAAACACGAACCAAATGACGTGACAGAAAACACGGTGGAAGATCACAGGACACAATCCATTAGCATGCCATCTTCCCCAGTGCCGGTTCGAAAACAGACGGCACAAAGAAAAACGTCCAGGAAGGCTAGCATAATGTCTCATCAGCACAGTAAATCTAGCGGTGATGAAGGGCCAAACCATAGTCCATCTACGGCACACACACACGTTAATACGAACCGACCGCCATCTCCAGGAGATACCAAGAGGAAGGCATCACGCAAGACGAGCAACACCAACTCCATAGGGAGTCATCACAATGTAGACAGCTCTATCAACGACAGTTCGGCGGGGTGTGCTGGAGGACCTAATGCCACATCGTCACCGAACACAAAGCACAAAACATCAGTAGTGCAAAGGTGAGCTACACTGCAACTTATTGCTTCAACTTTAATAAGCATATTACAGCATAAAACAAGCTGCGGACAGTGATGCCACGAAGCGCAGCTTCATCTACGCAAGAAGGAAAAGAAAACAAGCGTATTCCCTTTACAAGGACTACAGTTATGCTGGAAAACGTACAATATTAGTGTTATTTAAAACTTGAATTAACTGATAATGATGATAAACCACTTTCATTACTGCTGCTGCTACCAAAACTACCACCATCACCGCCACACCAGCAATAATAATAATAATAATAATAATAATAATAATAATAATAATTCCTCAACAATGAAGTCCACTTACCTGATGAAGAGGCTGACAACCCCGAATCACTTCATTTTACCACGTTCCCGGCTTTATACACTCATTTCAATATTCCCTGATGCAACCCCCCACCCCTGCAGATACTTGGCTCAAAGCTCTTATTCTGGGAGCGTAACAACACCGGGCATAACCTCAGAACAGCCCTAATAATAATAATAATAATAATAATAATAATAATAAAGGCCCATAATAACTGATCGAACTATCCACAACAATAGGCCGGACACAGGCATACTTGGCGAAACCATCACAAACTTAGCAATTCACAACAGTCACAGCCTTCACAGCGCCACCACCGAGAAGCTCCAGAAGTGTACAGACTTGAAAGAAGAGCTTATAATAATACGGCAACTGAAAACGGCCTATATAATACCACTAATGCTATCCACAACTGGTATTGTTCCTAACAAATTAGAAAATTTAAAAAAGACAGGTTCAGCGCAGTTCTATCTGACTTACTGAATGAAATGCTTTTGTGTGTTCTGTGTGTCCTTGTGTCGTACTTCTTTGTGTTGCTGTGATCGGGTAATGCACTACTTTTCTGCAGGAAGTTCAGCACTGGAGTCAGTGGCGGTAGTGATGCACAAGGAGGCGGCCATGCGAATGTCATCGACGTCAGCCGATCCTCAAGTTCAGGTCAGGACTCGCCGACAAAATCTGACAGGAGACGACGAGTGTCGATTTACTTCAACAATAAGAAAGGTGACATTTTATAAAAATTAATCCAAGTGACAACACTTCGCCACAGAGCCACATGAAGAATGCTTGGCCGAACGTGAGAAAACTCCGAATACAAGTTACTTCTCCGTTAACAGAAGTGGGCACTGCTATATCATAACGACGCAATAATCCCATAGCTACCGAAACAAATATGCAAAATGGGTGCTTGTACTATAAATAACCATAACTGTCCAAAGGCACAAGTTTTGGAGGAAAATAAATGAGAAACAATAACAAAAAGACAATGACACAGTACAAATTAATGCAAATACTTGGAAACAAGTTTAGTTCCAGCAAAGTCAAACTAACAAACTTCAAGTATATTGTTTGTAAAACAAAAAAAATAACGTAAAATTGTGTGCCGTAAGTTTTATGTTTATGTAAGTAACAAAACCAACTGATGTCAAAGACACATACTTTATTAGGCCTATAGACACTCTGAATGTCTGGAAACGAACAGTCAGTCAGTCAGTCAGTCAGTCAGTCAGTCAGTGTCTTGTATTTCATTGTACTGAATATTGCCACTGTATACATCCAGGAGAGTTCAATGATCTCTGGAGGACTTAAAGGATTGACAGCACAATATGCGGTTATTTCAATGGTATGCCAACCCCCTAACTTTGGATATATGTTTTTATACCAAAAAAGTAAAATATATTACTATTATTATCATTTCATTTTCTATCTGTACGTCACAATCTTTTATCTTAGTGATCTCGCAGCAAGTTTAACAAGTTACTCTCTGTTTTTTCCATTGCCTGACTAGTGCAAATTGTCTTCTACCCCTTTCCCCCGCGCCTCCTAAATGTTACTAAGTATCCCGCCTTCCACATTCTACAAAATGGGATCCCTAACAACACGGGTACAACGTACTTTATAAGTACCTTAACAATACCTACTGTTTTCACAGGTGCCGCGAAGAGGCGCGATTCGACATTTCTTCCAAACGGTGGCAGCGCTCCTAGCGGTGGAATTCTGCCTCGCAGCTCATCCCTAGAACATAACCGCTACGTTGGCGGGTCTACGGCGGACGTTGCAACAGGTCACTGCGCAGGCGCAGAAACGACCACAACCACATGTAGTGACCGCGAACGAACGAACAGTGTTAGCAGCAGGACAAGTAGTGCTGCGGGGGGTCACGGATCGGGCAGGCTGCGGAAACACAGCGTGTGCAGCGCCCGTGGCGGTAGCGCAAGTGACGTAGGCAAAGTTCCGTGGTGTGGGTGCTGGGGAAACGGTTGTATCTAACAAGTAAACCTTTAAATTTATATTTAATTTAAAGCATTACTTTATAATTTTTAAATATCCCATCCCGTTGTGTTTCATAATATTAATCACTTTTTTTCCAGCCAAACACGACTTTTCCTTTTTAATAATAATAATAATTATTATTATTATTATTATTATATGGCTACTACATGTTTCGGCCCACTAGTGGCCATCATCATATACACAGTACAAAAACTACAAGAAGGTTTTTGTACTGTGTGCCTGATGATGGCCACTAGTGGGCCGAAACGTGTAGTAGCCATACATTAATAATAATAATAATAATAATAATAATAATAATAAAAAGAAAAGTTGTGTTTGACTGGAAAAACTGATTAAGGCGTACTTTATAACCTTCTTTTCTCCAGACGTGACTGTCAGACATAAGCCTCACATGGCCTCCGCATCTTTAATATTACCCTCAATATTTTGGCACCTGTAGTTACACATTTTGTTATAACGAACTGCTAAATGCTGTACATAGCCTCATGCAGAAGAGATATTCGAAAGGTATGCAATCATTATATTTGTATATAAGCACTTTACAATACCTTAGTAAAACGAGCATTTAGGAAGAGACGCAAGAAAATAATGGTATACTTATTTAATATATTGTAACTTTTTCCTTACCTGCTACATCTGTTATTGTATAGCTGTACAAACAACGAGAGTATATACATATTTGAAAAGAGGGACAGCTGTTTGAGACGGCTGTTATTTAAGCATGTGAAGAGTTTATTATTGTAAATAAATAAATAAATAAATAAATAGCAATTAAGACTTTAGTATTACATTCGAATTAATCAACAGTGTTCCTTATGCATGCTCCTTAAGAGAAACAAAGGAAACACTGAGCAAGGACAGGAAAACGCGGTGTTCAGTTCTGTACAATATTGTTAAAAACAATGAACGTAAGTTGCAGAAGCTCCTCCGTATGGCACAGTAAATACACTCCTCCATTATAAAAACCAGTTAAGGCGATGTACGGTAACAGCTGTTGTGTGTTCTGAGAACCACGCAAAACATAGAAATACAACCCGTAAATACAATGTATTATTTTTATTATTAAACCTGCTAGCAACCGCTGGCATTTAAAGGGTTAAAGTACAGTAAAACCTCGTTAATCCGGATCCCGTTAAACCAGACTTCTCTTGATCCGGACAGGATTCCTGGAAAAAGAAATGTTTTATTTTGGAGCCGACAATAGTAGAATAAATCACCGGTACGAGTCTGAAGTGACCGTGACAGACAGACAGTTTTTCCAAACCAGCTTCTATCGTTACAACCAAACCTACATCTCCACGAACGTCCTGTTCTAAGACGATCGCAGACGATTTGCAGTTTGTGACATATAATATTACATTAACAACTGCTGTACATTACAACAGTGTAAATATGCACCTTTAATAATTATTATGATATATAACATGATTTTGAATAATGTATATTTTTTGTTTGTGCAATTACCTTTGTTAATCCGGACTAATGTTCCCCCCAGATAGTCCGGATTAACGAGGTTTTACTTACCTACCGCGTTTTAATTGTAGTCTGCTAGAATTTCAATCGGTGAAGAAACTATAAACATAAGAAACCTAATGATATTACTGAATTCGTTTTATAAAATTATAATATTGGTACACAGGGTACAAAAAATTAAGAAGAAATATTGTTTTAGTACTAGATTTTCCTACACAATTGGTCACTATATCGCTGCGAAATATATCATAATATTAACACTATAAAGATGAAATTACTGTTGTCATTGTTAATTAGATAAAAGTCAAATAATGTGGTAAGACTAACATGGAAAATATTTTCCTTTCGAAAATTAAAAAAAGAAGAAATTCGTAAGGTAAAAGTGCGTTAATCTGTCTGTAAATACATACATTCGTCCATCCATGATCAAAATACTACCTACCATAGGGGGCATGCCAGCGTTACTAAATGTGGAAGGTGGACTCGGTGCCTATGGTAGGAAGTGTAAGGTGAGAAATACAGGTACAAGTCGTGTCGGCGGCAGTGGGTTTAGAACGTGGTATGAACGCGGACGGTCGCAAAGTCATCTTGGATATTAGGCCATGTCGATTCAGCAAGGCTCTACATCCGATAACACTTGAATCTTCATCAACACCGATACGAGAACGTGGAACCTCGTAGACAGAGAATTGTATGACAATTTATGGAATGTGGGGATGAAAGAAGACTTTAGGAGTAACTGGAGAGTGGAATGAGATGCATTTAGACAGCTTGTTTTAGAGTCCGACTCCTTCTGTCTCGTCGTGTCTTAACCTTTTTAAAGCCTAGCGGTAACTTTATGTACCACCAGGTTTAACATTTAAAAATTCTACGTGGTGCCAGTATTGCGTTTATGTGTTTTGTACGGATCTCAGAACAAACAGCAACTTTTGCCTTATAAAACATTAAGAGATCGGTTTTTATAACCTAAGTGGAGAGTGTTTACAGCGCGGTACGCACTGAGTCCTTATATAAAACAGATACGCGTCGTCTTTAAAGGGTTAAATACAGTTACCGAGAACACTGACCATGGAAGGAAATAAGGTGCCCATGAGGGAGGCAACCCTATTCTAATTTCAAACATAATGTACCAAAGAAGATTCGTATCTTCAGTTACAAGGCACAAAAGTTACGATTTTCAATCGGAATATATATATATATATATATTACAATAGCGTAACAGCCCTTAGTGGGCCAGGGCGTCCTCATTATCGAGGCTTCACGATCACACTCAGACACACCATATCCAGTATGACTTCTCTGGACGAGTGATCAGCCCGTCGCAGAGACCTCTACCTGACAACACACAACACTCACACGAGACAGACATCCATACCCCCGGCGGGATTCGAACCCACAATCCCAGCAAGCGAGCTGTCGCAGACCCACGCCTTAGACCGCACGGCCACTGGGATCGGCGAATGGGACTGCAGCTACGTTTTATACAAATAACGACAAATTCCGTTTATAAAACCATTTTTTTTCAGGTCGGAACACGTACATTCAGTACATTATCCTGAAAGACGGTTTCGAACCCCATAAACTAGATGCCATTCCACAAATCTCTTACAGATTTTTTCACTTTTGGACAGAAAGGTAAATCTAGGAACATCAATTTATAATTATCTTTCTTATCACGTTTTTAAGTAGCAAATACAGAGGAAGAATTCCTGAAAACGAGCCAATTTAGACGGACTGGCGTGGCACAGGCATGCGGTAGGCAGCAATTATCCCCCTAGGGATGGATGTGAAAGTTTCATTGTCTTGGATACTGCGGATACTTTACGTCTTTACAGCGCCCCGTGGCGGCTAGATGAAAGGGAATGGTCGTTGGTGGTCCTGCGATCGGACATGCAGCCTGAAGCTAATTTACTCAATATACACCCACTGTAAAATGAAATAGGGGTACCCTACAAGTAACGTATGACTCTGTTAGGTACAAACGGAACACAGGGACAGTGCGCGAAGAATGTATGCACAGTGTGGCTGTGTTACTTAACCCTTTCAAGACGAAGCATCTCTCTTTTATATAAGGACTCAGTGCGTACCGCGCTGTAAACACTCTCCACTTCTGTTATAAAAACCAGTCTCTTAATATTTTATAAGGCAAAAGTTGCTGTTTGTTCTGAGATCCGTACAAAACACATAAACGCAATGTGAGCACCATGTACAATCTTTGAATGTTAAACCTGGTGGTATGCAAAGTTACCGCTAGGCTTTGAGATGTTAAGTGCGGTTCTGTCATTGGGGGTTTCAAAACAAACTAATAAGAACATACTGCCTTTATAGATTATTAGGGAAATGAACGAATTATTTAATGAGAAGTTTCACACATTTCGCCTACTAACAGTAAATAAGGTAGTCGTTTATATGCTAAGCAGGTGGAAGTAGAAATTCTTACAAAAATTTTATTATAAACGAAAAAAGATGCCGATCCCAGTGGCCGCGCGGTCTAAGGCGTAGGTCTGCGGCCGAGCGCTTGCTGGGATCGTGGGTTCGAATCCCACCGGGGGCATGGATGTTTGTCTCTTGTGAGTGTTTGTGTTGTCAGGTAGAGCTCTCTGCGACGGGCCGATCCCTTGTCCAGAGGAGTCCTACCGACTGTGATGTGTGTCTTAGTGTGATCAAATGAAATCACAAAAACCCTCGACACCTACTGTAAGTAGGTAGAAGAGGTCAGGACTACGAAAAAAACGAAACCAAAAAAGGACCACTGGTGCAACGAGAATGTTAATACAGGCCTTCATGAAGTAAGCAGCGACGCTGTAGGAACGTGAAATAAATATGGTACTTTGTGCGGCCTTATGAACCATGAAGTTTCATGACACGGTCCAGTACAAACCAAAAAATCTATATAATCTCTAAAAATTAGTTTATTTGTCTGGTATTCAACTAAGGCCCTACTCACCACGGAAATATGCTAGTGTGCGTGAGTGCGTACCTATGTGTATCCCTACACACGCACGCACGCACATAAATTACTACCCAATTTTAAAGTTTGTATTCAAAACTCTACAGTAAGCCTTTCCGTGCTGAAGGAATTGAACTGCAGGAGTCGCACCTCCACAAAAGTGTACCCGCTTAAAAGCTTAACATTACACTGGAATCTTAACTGTTTACTTTCAGTTTCAACTTTTTTCATTATAATTGTAAATCCGTCACTGGTTTCGTCTGAGTACTAGTCTCATTATTTCAGGGAATACTCAACTGATGGTCTGATTAAATTATACAACAAACCGTTCTGCAACTTGCGTCGGTCTTTGCAACCCTGTTTCCGATTTATGTTGAAGGAGCAGCAGTCTTGTGAAGGTTCAAACAGATCCACCGTCATTAGTCCGACATTTATACTAAGGGCACACCCAAATGAATAAGCCACCTCCACAGGTCATCGGCCGCACAACAGTGATGTCAGTGGTGAACGATGACAGCTAAGTGGTAAAGTGACTTACTAATGTAATTTTTGCAGCTGCCCACCCACAATTTTTCCTTGGGTGGGTGGGTGGGTGCGGGCTGACCGTGATGCTGTATATAATTTATGTTTGATTTTAAAAATCATGTTATAAAAATCATGTTGTAAGTACAACACAACACTGTCTGCAACTGCATTTGTATGCATTTTAACCCTTTAAAGACGAAAGGTAATCGGTTCGATATATAAGGAATCAGCTCGTACCGCGCAGTAAACACTCTCCAACTCGATTATAAAAACCGCTGACTTAATGATGTATAAGGTAAATGCTGCTCTTTGATCTGAAATCCACACAAAGCACACAAACGCTATGTCAGAACAATGTAAAATTTTTCAGTGTTAAACCTCGTGCAACGTAAAGTAACCGCTAGGCTTTAAAAGGTTAATATAACCACATGTTCCATGACTCAATCACAGTGTCCTGTCTTCTTGTTTTTTTTAATTTTACTAATTTATTTTTCAAAATTCTAATGTACTCTTCATCATCCGATTTCAGTGGCTGATTTCGGCTGAAGGGGAAATCACGTAAAACTTTTGATATCATAATATCTACAAAATCTGTTTTTTTTTTATTTTAGTTCTGGGGGTCTGTGGGGGGCTGCAGCCCGGCAGCCCCCCCCCCCCCCTTTGGGTGCGCCCTTGAACTTCTGTAACAGTGCAAGCCTACATCAAGTACCTCCCATAAACCACAAATGCGTAATTCTGCCTGCCGCATTCGGATTTGAAAATAAGATGGGAATGTAACGCACACAACACCTGCCTCAAGACAGCCTGTCTAACATTACAAAGTGTGTAATGAAAGCTTACTAATTAAACGAACATAAGACATTGGGTATAGATGTGGTTTATTTCCAGTTTTTGTTTTGTTCGGGTAATCAAATCGAGAAGAATATGATGGGCGAGGCACGTAGCACGTATGGCAGAAAAGAGAGGTGCATACAGGATTTTGGTGGGGAGACCTGAGGAAAGGTGACCACTTGGGAGACCCAGGCGTAGATGGGAGGATAATATTAAAATGGATCTTCACAAAGTGGGATGGGGGCATGACTGGATTGAGCTGGCTCAGGATAGGGACACGTGGCGGGCTCTTGTGAATGCGGTAATGAACCTCCGGGTTCCATCAAATGAGGGGAATTTCGTGACTAGCTGAGAAACTGTCTCAAGAAGGCCTCTGCTCCACGTAGTTAGTTAGTTATTTAGTTAGTTAGTTAGTTAGTTGGTTAGTTAGTCAGTCAGTCAGTCAGTTATATACGCCTAAGCCATGACATATAATGAAGTATACTGGATATAAGGATTAGCAATATAAGCTGTGTCAAGTATCCACCCTGTGTCTAAACCCCAGAAAACCCTTACGTGAAAGTAATGGTTTTTACAAATTGCGTTTTTTTAAAAAGGGCACGGCACAAAAACGACGAGCGTGAGAGACAAACCTTCGTGAAGGTGTCGAGTGGGTCCTTGGAATGAATTCATAGTTACTTGCTGCTTACTTCACTTTCGCCGAGATTCTTCTCTATCGCCTCCCCCCCCCCCCCCCCCCACCTTCCCTGCCCAACCTTCCTGATTCATCGATACTCGTCTGCAAATGCCCAAGTTTTAGTAAGGAAAGAAATATAAGTGAAATCAGTTTAATGTGTACACGAACCCTCCGCGTGGAGGTTTCCTGTACTGGCGAGTTAAAGTGACTTGAATATTTCATGGCCCGTAATTAAGTAATAAAATAATCAGCTTGTATCCACCTAACAACTGGCAAAAACAGAGACAGTGGATTGAAGTGTTTCTCATCACCAATTACTGCCGAACCAGCAACGCAACATGTTAACCGCAGGCCATAATTTTTTACTTCCCTTTACATCTCCTTTAATTTGCATAATCCGAAGAGAGCTATTTCCTATACATGCAACTCCGTTACAGTCACGCTCAAAATGTACTACACCCGCTACGCCATTTCTTTCCGCCTCTCCCGCGCGACTCCTTTACCGACGGCCAGTTGGTACGCCAATAAAATTGAGATTTGAGATTCTCAGGCCATGGCTATACAGAGTATTATTTTATGGGACGTGACGCCGTGTAGTCTAGTATAGATCTGCGACTTTCGCATAAACCTACTACATCTAATTTTAAAGCGCTATTTCGCGGGATATTTTGAATTTTTCGCGGTATTTCAAAATTCGTATTCATTTATTCCGCGATTTCTCGTGTAAATCCTAACGACGGTCTGTGGGCCCCTAGGGTTTCACGGAACCCTGGTTGGGAAACACTGGTCTAGGCTATGATACAGCTACACGTACGTTATAAGCGTTGCACAGCAATAACGAGGTTCCGACGTAATAATGGACATTTAAGAATGCAAATTATTCTTAGTTAAAATGCAGACATGAAGTGATTCTAAGAGTGTTCCTTTTGGTTAACTGTTTGGTAGGCTCAATAAGCCTTCTGACTAATCTTTGGAGTACATACTGTGTTTATGTTTACTTCTACACGAATTTAACTTTTATCCTGCTAATCTGCAATATATGGCGAGCTGCTAATAATGCCAGCACCACTAATGTGTAATATTTGGTGACCTACATTTGGCAACGCTGAAAGGAGCCTCTTTGTCTCTCTCTCTCTCTCTCTGCACAATGTCCCAACACTGAATCAATCGTGAAAGACGTCCTATGTCATATGTGTGGCCTAGTTGGTAGCCGAGTAAGTGTGTGCACGCAGATATGACATAGGACGTCTTTCACGATTGATTCAGTGTTGAGAAATTGCGCAGAGAGAGAGAGAGAGAGACAAAGAGGCTCCTTTCAGCGTTGCCAAATGTAGGTCACCAAATATTACACATTAGTGGTGCCGGCATTATTAGCAGCTCACCATATATTCCACATTAGCAGGATAGAGGTTAATATTTTATTTTCATTTTGTTTATCAGAATTACAAGCTAACAGAATTCAACAATCATTCGTTGTGACACATTTTGGGAATTTACTGGGTCATGGCACATTGTGTTTCTTCTGCCCCGAAAAGAAAGCTTGGAAACTTTCTCCGAAAACAAACAAACAAACACGCACGCGCGCACCTGGAAGAAGATTGATGGGTTTAGCGATACTAACTTCCTGTGCGACAGTTCATTTTGACCCTCCCCATAATTTCATATACTTCCATTACTGCCATAACTTTTATTTTACTTCAAACGATTGTCTTTCTGTAAGTATAATGGAAACCCGTTATAACAATATCGGTTTATACGACACCTCGCCTATACAGTCAGATTTTCTATGGTACAAACTAACTCTTCACTGTTAACCATTACACTTTCTGTGCTAAGAACTATCTTCACCGTTAAGCATAACATTGTACTTCTCGGTTGTAACGACGCTCGTTTACAACGACACAAAATATTCAGTCCCTTTCATGACATTATAATCGAGTTCGACCATATCTGAAGTACAATCAATGGCTTACTGACAGCAGGTAACTAGCTAGAGACAAGAAACTTCGTCCCTTGAAATATGAACGTCAGTGACAAGACCATTTCACAATCACAAATTTTAATACTGTAGATAACAAAATACTGAATATGTAATACACGCATAATTTAGCAGAGTGGCTGCATTTTCTGGGATGATACTGTGTTCACATAATGAAAAACGACACACTTGTTTTATATATCACTGCTCCGCTGGTTCGAAATAGGCGGATGCCATAACCCTTAGCAGAGTTCGTCTGAAGTCACTGCAGGTCATCTTATTGGAGCATTGAACATTTACGCCAAGCCACTGGTGTTAATGAAGCCAACTTCATAGACGAGGACCTGCCACCTTCATTACAAAGCTACTAGAGAAGGATAAAATTGTTACAGCAGAGCTGGCAGTCAGAAACAGGACAAAAATACAAAAAGCGGTAAAGTGAAACACAGGCGATTATCTTTGCATGCCAGACATAAAAGTGTACTTCAGCAACGTTTAGTGAAGAGGATTTAACTAGCTTTGTTAGATATTTTAGAGTGCTCACTAGTGTCGCAGGGATTTAACTAGATCTCTGCGTACAAGAGCTGTGGAATTACAGCGTGCACGAATTGATAGTGGTGCTTGAATGCTTGCTGTGGACGATGCTCTTCGAACACAAAGCTGTAAAGCAATTGTAACTTACGTTGTAGAACTTAATTAAAAACAACCTGAGTTGTAAAAGCATATTTTGATAATAGTTTAATGGCCTTTAATCTTTATATCGGTGTCAATTACAACCGTGACACATATTTAATACACGGCGACTTTATGGTTCTACAGGAACTTTCCTCATTTAGGTTCATCTGCTTACCTGAACTACGGCTTAACAGAAACTAGGCCTCTGCTTTTTGGTAAACATTGCATGAAAATAGTAGGCTGGGACTCACTGTTTCACATTTTTCTTTTCATGCCATCACTAACGTCAACATTGTGACTGCAGGAGATGGTGAGATGTAAAGAACACTAGCAACATTAAACGCCATATTCAGCAACTGTTTATATATATATATGTATATATATATGCGCGAGCAGGTGACGTTGCAAAGTGGCGCACGGTTACACAAGAAACCCAGCAAATCTGCTAATCAAAAACGTCGGTAACTTGATAAGAACGGCCAATGATAGGATCATACCACCCCAGCAGCTGCTGTACGCGTGATATATATATATATATATATATATATCTTATAACGCTAACGAAACATACAATGCATTTAATTAATAGTTATAATTTCACTTTCTGCCTCACAAAACATGCTGCATACCCATTACAAAACTTAATTTCTTCTTTCTGTTTAGGGAAATAATTGCTGGTGTTTAATCCAAAAATCGTACAAAGCATGTTATTGGCAAAAAGAAGTTTCTTAGAATTAAAGAAGACGTTAAACACAATTGTGTTTTTTTTTTGTTTTGTTTTAAAAGGTTAAAAAATGAGCTTACTTGCGCTGATTTTGGGGGAAGATGCAAAACAGCAACGCGGTAAATGAGCTAAATGTAAAGTCGATAAAAAAACGTATCGTTAAGGCATGAAATGTGGAATTTTTCTAAAGTGACAGGTTCTGAATACATATGCGTGTGGAAATCAAAGTGCTTAGATCTACCGTTCATATTTGTCGTCAGCGCGAAATCAGAATGTTTGAAAATGTGTGCCCCGTTATCTTCCGCGCTCAAGTAGGCGATATGACACTCGCATAAAGTTCACGACAGTAGACTATCGGTCCCTTCTACGGCACTGTACAAGCGAACAAGAACATTCGAAGCCGAACGTGCCTTAAAATAGACCATTTATTTCCTTTGTGGTTCTTCGAGAAGAAGTACGGGGAAGCAGCTGTTTTCAAGTAACCCGGAAATTATGATTCAGCAAAGCACAAACGGTCCCACTTAATCCACTAAAGAGATGCTGAGCCTACTACTCCGTTTTCTGCACTGGAAAAGTCAACCATCTTATACAGGTGAAAGTACGAGTACGCACTGGGAAAATCAACCATCTTATACAGGTGAAAGTACGAGTACGCACTGGGAAAATCAACCATCTTATAGAGGAGAAAGTACGAGTACGCACTGGGAAAATCAACCATCTTATACAGGTGAAAGTACGAGTACGCACTGGAATAATAAACCATCTTATACAGGTGAAAGTACGAGTACACACTGGAAAAATCAACCATCTTATACAGGTGAAAGTACGAGTACGCACTGGAAAAATAAACCATCTTATAGAGGTGAAAGTACGAGTACGCACTGGAAAAATAAACCATCTTATACAGGTGAAAGTACGAGTACGCACTGGAAAAATCAACCATCTTATACAGGTGAAAGTACGAGTACGCACTGGAAAAATCAACCATCTTATAGAGGTGAAAGCATGAGTACTTACCACTTCTCTCACCGGCGGGTGGCCTCCTTTTCCCCTGCTAAAGCCGACCTGTAAAAAAATAAGCAAATTTTTCAGTTCTGGACGTCAAATGAGAAATATTCTAATACCAGACATATAAAGAAAATTTGTCACAAATTTTTCACAAAACAGCAATGCCTCGTGTTTTCTAAAAGCAGAATTGATGAGAAATAATTTTCGAAACTTACTTCCTTTCTTCAGTTTAACCCTGGACATGCAGGATCCTTGAATACCCAAGTCATGTCAGGAAAATTTTCAGCATACGCAGCATCGCAAAAAAAAGACTGACAAACGCCCGACCAATGGAGTGTAAGGTCTCACACACGCAAATTACTTTGAACTCGAAGGAT
This sequence comes from Coptotermes formosanus, assembly GCA_013340265.1. Classification (NCBI taxonomy): domain Eukaryota; kingdom Metazoa; phylum Arthropoda; class Insecta; order Blattodea; family Rhinotermitidae; genus Coptotermes; species Coptotermes formosanus. The sequence goes on along the minus strand of BLKM01000555.1, from coordinate 170,380 downwards.
GACGGGGTTAAAGATATCTTAGATATTTATTTAATATTACCTGTATAAGTCACTTTTACATAAAAGAAAATGCTACTGTTTTTAATGGCGTACTACAAAAGCGGCCAGGCACCATTTTGTAACACGTGTCTGTAATCGTTTCTGGGTAGAAAGAAACCTCCACTTTCCCCTTCCAGTTCTCTCTTCTAACATTTCTCCAACCCACAAAACCAGCAGCTATAAAAACTGATGCTTCTCTATAGTCAGTGCGATTTTACAGCTGAGATGTGCACATCGTGGTTCTTGGGCCACATCATGCAATATTCTTAAGAACAGAAGACGTATGAGAGACGTCAGGCTTCTGCGGCAGAGAAGCTGAAGCTACTTGGTCTTCTGGGATGTTGCGCGTGGTAGGTTGGTAGCAGCTCCCAGACGTTTCGGGACAACAGACGGGTCCCATTTTCAAGCGGCAAGTAGTCCAAGAAGAATTCTTCACAAATATTATCCACCACATTCCGCATCCACCTACACTTCTTGCTCGCCTACCTGTTTCCTTTGGTTAAAATTTACCCCCATTAATTGTGTTCTCACTTTTAGTTCACGCTGTCAGTGCCAGTGCCACTGCCTAAATCACCTGCATTTAAGCAATACAATAGCATAAACGAGTAACCCTATAGACGCCAGTGGTTAATATAAATATCACCAGGCCTAACACATTCTGTCCGCACATGTACTTATGATCACCGTATGATTCTGGCAATGTACAGAAATTACCTCTCCATTTAGTACAAAGCGAAAAGTCTTTATACCGGAAGGACACACTGCTTTCTGCGAAATGTGAAGTTAATTTTTATACATACCGTAGATAAAATCAGCCTTCAGAGTGTTCACTTTACGGTAAGAATTTTTCCTTGAGTATTGGTACTCAGGGCCATTGGACTAAACCTGTTCAAAGCAGGCCTATTGTTTGGTTTATTAAACCACAAGGTACATCACCGTATTCAAAAAGGGTACAATTTAACCCTTTAAAGACGAAGCGTATCTGTTTTATATAAGGACTCAGTGCGTACCGCGCTGTGAACACTCTCCACTTCGGTTATAAAAACTGGTCTCTTAATGTTTTATAAGGCAAAAGTTGCTGTTTGTTCTGAGATCCGTACAAAACACATAAACGCAATGTGGGCACCACGTAGAATTTTTTAATGTTAAACCTGACGGTACGTAAAGTTACCGCTAGGCTTTAAAAGGTTAATTTCGCTTTCAGCCAATTTAATCCATCGTTTGCCTTCACAGTCTTCTCAAGCAAAACTGGGTACATAACACTATATCGGACAAAGTATAGGCATAAACACTGCAAACAGTAATGTTAACGTATTATTAATAAAGGGGCAAAATGGTGGTTGTTCACTCTAAGACTAACGCATCGAGAGACTGAATAAACAAATGAAAATCCTAAGTTAGCATAGCTCGTAACACAACCAAGATTTAAACGTGTACCCCCAGAATTCAAGGCATCTTTACTGGCCTACACGGTAATGTTTGTAAATGTGTACGGTCTATGCGTAGCTTCAGGCTTCCGCCGCGATGCACATGAGATCCACGCTCTTGTGGGATATTACTCAGCGTACACTGGTAATTTTGCACCGACGTTTCGGGACAACCTGTCCGTCCCATCTTCAAGGGTCAAGAAGTCCTCTTGGACTTTTTGACGCTTGAAGATAGGAGTCCCGATCTATGCTGTATCTACATAAACAAACGGAGCATGACGTAATAAGCGTATTTTACGTAACCGTCATAATGACTGGGCGTTAAGTCACAGGCAGAAGAAAAAAGACGATTATGATATGCTCCCGTCGCGTCGCATTTCAGCCAATCCTTTTGGGGGGGGGGGGGGAATGTAACCACACACTGACCGCAGCTCGATTGTAAGACAAGGTTCCAAATATGGGAAAAATATAAGCTGAAGATTTTCGGCAATAAAATACATCCAATTACAAAACGCGATGTTGCCGTAGCTTTGCGTTACATACATCGCACCGCATTAAGTGAATACTTCAGTGCAGTTCGCCAGCACTTTTAAGTGTGCAAAACAAAAAAGTATTCACTTTGGCAGCACAGGCCAGTTTGTGGGTGGTCTGCGTAGCTGCATAGCACAGACACAGAGCACGCTCTGATATGATTTTCTGAACGTATTAGAAACACTGCGGAAGACGACGTAGCTGAAAGCAGATCAGAGGACTAAAGGGTGACAATCTGAATAGGAGAAGAACGTCATCTCTACAGCCGTACGGAGTCGACTTGTTAACGCTTTAAAGCCTAGCGGTAACTTTACGTACCATCAGGTTTAACATTAAAAAATTCTACGTGGTGCCCACATTGCGTTTATGTGTTTTGTACGGATCTCAGAACAAACAGCAACTTTTGCCTTATAAAACATTAAGAAACTGGTTTTTGTAACCGAAGTGGGGAGTGTTTACAGCGCGGTACGCACTGAGTCCTTATATAAAACAGATACGCTTCGTCTTTAAACGGTTAATTGCTGGTGCACGGCTGTAGCAGCACTGTTAAGTCATTACGGCACTGCTATAGCCATATATCGTACAGTGACGCAACAGATCATCGCAGCACCTGCAGGCTAGGAATAATCAAGGATAATAAAAAAGGAACATGTATGTCAGTAAAGCAATCCCATTACAGGCCTGGGCAGGCCCTTAAGGTTCCAGGCGGTTGAGGCTCCCAGATTTTTAGACCATCAGCACATGAAGGTGGTAAGGTTGTCAGCCCTACGCACCGGCCGCCTTTACCCCCAGAAAATATTCCTGGTACTCATTTCTGTTATAGCTTGAGTCGACCCCAGCGCGACAATGCGACCGAAAGGATTATATATCAATGAGAAATTCCAGTGACACACATCGGGGATTGAACCCGCGACCTTCTGGTTTGTAGTGCAGTGCGTCAACCAACTGCGCCACCGCATGACCCCATGTATGTTAACAGATGTTGCAATTTCAGGAGATAGAATTGTGATCAAGACAGAATCTGACAAAATTCTAAAATGTAAAGACCTTACAACAGAAATACAGCGCGAGTAGAATGTAAAAACATACGTGATACTAGTAATAACAGAGGCAAGTGGAAGCTTCTGAAAGTCACTCAGAAAATACCTGAGCAACATACCGGGAAAGCAGGATATCGAGGAACTACAGACAACAGCCACACTGGGCACTGCGCACATACTGCGGGAAGTGCTAATTGTAGAAGTACAAAACGTTCAACATGGGAAATAACATTACATGTACCATATACTGTAACCACAGAATAGCTGCAACACTAGAAACATGGTTTGTTTCAGGTACACAGTTGTAAATACCCTGCATAAAAAATAAAAAATAATAATAGTAATAACAAAAGCAATAATTATAAATTATATGAGAACCGAAGCATTTTAACACACAAAACCATCGCTCATAACCCACCAGATACAAGCTCCACAAATAAGGTTACAGACACTGCTACATACGTTACAAACAGCGCTGTTCCACACACGCACAAGTTGCAAAGACAGGGATCGAAACGTGTAACACTTGTAATCGAAATAATAAAAAAAGACTATGGATCCAGACAACAGTATACGTTGTTCCAATTACAATGCCAACTACAGGAATTATAACCACATCTCTCTAGACTAGTGTACAAAAGCTCGACCTCCATCCTCATACATACGTACAGGTACAAAGTCTGTTGTACTGAATACAAGTGCAACGGTTCCAAGATTCTCAAATACCTGTATACAGCCACCGTGCAGTATCCTGTCCCTGGCCGATACTAGCATCAGAACGCCGTAAAGACACAATAATGGAATAATAACAATAAACACAATATAAAGTATACCATATTGAGGGCCGACCCCAGGGTCTTCGGCCGTTCGCTTGCTGGGATTGTGGGTTCTAATGCCGCCGGGGGCATGGATGTCTGTCTCTTGTGAGTGTTGTGTGTTGTCAGGTAGAGGTCTCTGCGTCGGGCTGGTCATAAGCGTAACGTGGATACTACCGTTGGTGGGGTGGCAGGGGGGCAGGGGTGGCGGCACTGACCATGGTTATAGGAACTTTACTTTACAAAGCAGTCAAATTTAAAAGAGGAGAAAATTGGTCCCAAAGACGCAAGTTTTTCATTGCTTCTTTCTTTCTAGTTTTTTTCGCCATTATTCAATTCAGTAACCAAGTACACTACTCCTAGGTTGAAAACATATCGGGGGGGGGGGGGAGTTTGCCCCCCTTACCACGCCCCAAGTTACGCCTATGGGGCTGATCACTCATCTAGAGAAGTCCTACTGACTGTGGTGTGTCTGGGAAGGCCCTGGCCCACTAGGGGCTGTTGAGCCATGGGAAAAATATGATATTGAGGATAACCGGTGCCACTATGCCGTCGTCAATTGGTGACGCCAACAGCTACAGCAGAACATGCCCGCAAACACTCCCCGAGCCAAGTCGCATGTCCATCGACGGATGCAGCTAGTGCCGCAACAAGACGGTATACATAAAAATATCTAAACAGTTAACCGTCTGCGAGATTTCAGTCCCCCACCCATGGTGCTGTTAACGCCCGTCGAGAAACAACCCACAAAAGCGAAGGCTTCAGTTAATTTCTCTCTTCTATTCAGTCCCTACTGTGAAAAATAATATTTACACCTAAGTTGTGAACTGCAAAACAAAGGGACTACTTGTTTTTCACATAAATTATACCAAAAGACTATAAACATTTTTGTGTATTTTTATTCATAGACAATGCGGTGTCTGGATTCATATCTGTTAGGCCATCAATGCAGTGTTCGGCAGTAGAGAAAGGCACGCACAAACAGGACGTATCCGGATAGTTAAGTTTAAAAGGGATCGTTAGAAAGCTACAGAGGTTTCAGGAAAATGGCCGTCGTAAAAGAATTAGAGGAGAAATAAACTGCAGTAATGGAAGAGAAAGAATCCAGTAGAAGATCCACTTTGAACTGAAAGTAAACACAAGGCCACGTGACATCTTTAAATGTAAGTGCCAGTAACAGTTCACAAGACAGATAATTGAAAATGAACTGAAGAGTACACTTTATCAGTATTCATGTAGCATTAACTGTTATTTGGAGTGCCACTCGAATAAACATAGGAGCCATATGGTATTTCAAGAGTAAGGAGTTCGTTATTTCGAATCAAATTACTCTAATGGTTTCTACAAGTCTGTTTGTGTTTGTCTTGCTTTCAGGTTTAACCCTTTAAAGACGAATCGTATATGTTTTATGTAAGGACTCAGTGCGTACCGCGCTGTAAACACTCTCCACTTCGGTTATAAAAACCAGTCTCTTAATGTTTTATAAGGGAAAAGTTGCTGTTTGTTCTGAGATCCCTACAAAACACATAAACGCAGCGTGAGCACTACCTAGAATTTTTGAGTGTTACTCCTGATGGTATGTAAAGTTACCGCTAGGCTTGAAAAGGTTAAATACTGTCATTCCAAAGGTAATGTCCGGTCATCAGTATGAATTTAATTTATTCACCACATTCAGTTAAACAGATCGTTTTACAATATTTGAAAATTCTCATATAAGACTCCGAGTTTCATATGATATCAGATTTTTGCAAGCATTTTTGGTGAAGGCGATGAATTTTTGAGTTCCCCGACAAAGGAACTACACATCAACTGTTTGAGGCATTGGCGTAGCTAGCTAGGTGTTTTGGCTGCCCATAAGAGAAATCATGAACTTTAAAACGCATATTTATTTATCAAAGTTAATTTTTTGGTCCAACAATCTAAAATTTGTGGAGCATAAAATCGCAGCTATCCATTTAAAACAATTATTTTGTCTTCCATTCTGCTGCACCATGGACCCCGAGTTGGCCGCACCACTCGCCCCCAAACCCCTCCCCCCCCCCCAGCTACACCCCTGGTTCCAGGAATATTTTCAACCAGGCAGTTGGTACATTACATGGCTGGGTGGTGCGTTGCCTTCGTTTGTTTATTGGTTGGTTGGCTGGTTAGTTACAGCGTAAGCGGTGTTCTCACGCACACCGTAGATTACATCCTAAAAAATTAAGTTTGTAGGTTTGAGTGCGAGAAAAACTGATTAATTCATTAACGTATTCATTAATTTATTTACTCGCAGAGGCAATAAGGTGGACCTTCCTATTTACAGCTAGCTACTTATGCTCTCTTTTGTTAGATATATTGCGAGAACCGGGTCCTTGTCATTCAAACTGTGATATTTTGTCGCCGCAGAGGTCACGCTAGCTCCGTTTCTACCTATTCACAGCAGGTGTCAAGGTTGTTTATTTTCACTTGATCACACTCGGACACAAACCACAGTCGGTAGGACTCCTCTGGACGAGGGATCGGCCCGTCGCAGAGACCTCTACCTGACAACACACAACACTCACAAGAGACAAACATCCATGTCCCCGGTGGGATTCGAACCCATGATCCCAGCAAGCACTCGGCCGCAGACCTACGCCTTAGACCGCGCGGCCACTGGGATCGGCGGTCACGCTAGTAAAAAGGGGAAATTTACCTACAGTACTGCCACTTAAAATGTGTTGACCCGCATGTGGGTGCTTGTTGAGTCACTGTAAAGGCTGTGTTTTATGGTGAAAATTACTGTCAAATCCTCTAGAGTTTCAGGAATATTGTGTGACGGATGCATGTGCCAAATCTGCACGGTACTGAAACGTACTCTCACTAAACATATAACGTTACATTTGTACAGTATTGCATTCACATGAAGACGGGGAAATTCATGTACTGTTTATCTCGCCTTTAAAGAAAACAATCTGCATCGACAGTTTTAAAGTGGCTTAACATGAACCCTGTATTCGGG